>JBAMBR010006889.1:0-35362 GCA_037044475.1 Zaprionus obscuricornis
CCAGGCAACCGCCTGGTCAGTACTCATAACCCGAAGGGTACTACCAGCTTACGCACCATAAAACGCAGGGACTGGTAGCCCCAAATCGCCCGATATATTGGCCATTTCCTTGAACTTTGTGATGATCCTGGATTTGCCTATGTACACTTTGCTCTGCCTATGTACACCCCACAAAAAGAAGTCCGCCGGGCGCTGCTGCTGGCACTGCGTCATCGACGGTGACGTCGTCGTCGTCGGGCAATTATGCCAAAAATTCGAGAATTTTGACTACTTTTCGGGAGTAGCCATACCGCCACAGCTTGTTTTCACAACTTCGACACTTTCTTTTAGTATTAAATTATTCATGGCTCAAATTGTACGGAATTGACGTTACCAAAACGTAGCTACACAAGTCACCCTGAAGTATATATATATTCTTGATCACCAGAACAAAATCAGTTCACATTTTCATATATATGTATATTTGAAGCTAAGTAATTTGCAAATTGCCATAGATAGTTCTTATTGCTATTAGTTGTAATATAAATTGGAATCAGAGAACTATATCATATAGCTGCTATAGAAAGGATCGCTTGGAAAACAAATTTTTTTGTATGAAAAAATTAATTGTTTCTCTAGCTAATTGCTTGAAACTTAAAGACTTGGTGGTGACTAAGCCCTAAGTTATAAATGTCAAGTTTCAACCAAATTGGATGACTATATCATATAGCTGTCATAGATAGGATCACCTGAAAATCAAATTTTTGGCTTATCATTTGAAACTTATAGAATATCAGACGACTAAGCTCCAACACATATCTGTCAAGTTTCAAACAGATCAGACTACTATATCATATAGCAATCATAGACAGGATCACCAAGAAATGAAGTTTTTGTATGAAAAACTTTGACTCTTTCTTTAGCTTATCATTTGAAACTTATGGAATAGCAGACAACTAAGCGTCCAAGACATATCTGTCAAGTTTCAACCAGATCAGACTGACTATATCATATGGCTGCCATAGGTAGGATCACCAACAAATGAAGTTTTTGTATGAAAAACTTTGTTTTTTCTTTAGCTTATCATTTGAAACTTATAGAATAGCAGACGACTAAGCTCCAACACATATCTGCCAAGTTTCAACCAGATCAGACTACTATATCATATGGCTGCCATAGACAGGATCACCAACAAATGAAGTTTTTGTATGAAAAACTTTGTTTTTTCTTTAGCTTATCATTTGAAACTTATAGAATAGCAGACGACTAAGCTCCAACACATATCTGTCAAGTTTCAAACAGATCAGACTACTATATCATATAGCTGTTATAGAAAGGATCGCCTGGAAATTAAGTATTACAATTACATATGAAAAACTTTTCATTGAAGCTTGTAAGAGAAATGAAATCTTCAATATATCTTCATGATTTCATAATATTTCAAAAAATTCCAATTTGATAAATTTTCGTCAGATTTTCCCAATATATTCCATAAGATATAAAATTTAGATATAAGCTTGATCTGTAAGCCAAAAAATGTAAATTGAAAAACAATTTTTTTTTTTATTTCATTTTATTAAATTTGTAAAGTAATAAAAAAAAGGGAAAGGGAAACTCAGACAATAAAGTAGTAATAGGTAAAAAAAAAAAAAAGTAGCTGATAAACATAATTTCAAGTCAAATAAACTCGTATTATATATGGTCTCGCCATCATTTACGCACCAGTCATATCGCCCTCATCGTTAATCGGCTTGGAGCCTGTGCATGCGATAGTCAGATTTGAATTGCAATTTATAGTTAATGCTGCTTGTTCTTGTTCAGCATGAGCTGTATATAACATAACACATAAGAGAATTACAATTACAGAAAGCAGACAGAGACAGAGACAGAGACAGAAACAGAGATGAAGAGTGAAAGACAGACAGAGGTGGGAAGCGCGGCATAAAAAGCTGCTACGCTGTCTAGGAATGAAATGTGCAAGAGAAGCACATAAGACAGACAGCGCATGTAAGAGAAGAAGAGAGAGAGAGAGAGAGAGAGATGGAGAAAGTGAGAGAGAGAGAGACTTATATAGCTATAAAGCGCAAACATAACAAAAAATCAGATAGATAAAAAGAAGCAGCTAGAGGCACATGGCACAGAGAGAGAGAGAGAGAGAGAGATAGATAGATATATATGTATGTTGAGAGAGAGAGAGAGAGAGAGAGAGAACATGGCATAAACACAAGCTGCAAGTGATAGCTGATAAATGATAATGTTGAGTATGAAAATATGAGAGCAAGGCAGAAAGAGAAAGAGGAAACAAGAGAGAGAGAGAGATAGAGCGAGAGAGAGAAATAGAGAGATAGAGCGAGAGAGAGACAGAGAGAGAGAGACAGACAGAGAGAGAGACAGAGAGCGAGAGAGAGAGCGAGAGAGTGGAAAGACAGATTCAAGCAGACAAAGACACGATAGATACACACAATAGAGAGAGAGAGGGAGAGAGAGAGAATGACATATACATAGAGAGCACGACATACAAAGAGACAGAGAGATAAACAGACATAAAGACATAGACAGACATAGAGAGAGAGAGAGAGAGAGAGAGCGAGAGAGCGAAAGAGGAAAAACAGATTCAAGCAGACAAAGACATAATAGAGAGAGAGAGAGACAAATGTACATAGACAGCACGGCACAGAAAGAGACAGATAGATAAAGCAAGACACAGAGATATAGAGACATAGAGAGAGATAGAAATAGAAATAGAGAAATAGAAAGAAAGTATTTTGTCTGCCTACCATGCTTACCGGGTATTGCATTCGATTCACGCTGCAACTGCTGATGGCAATCATTACAAACGCGAACCGGATGCAACCAACTTCGCGCCGGTACCGGCAATTTATGCTGACTGCACATATGACAGAAACCTTCACCACAGCCGCGACAATGATGCTTCGATTTGCCAGACTTGTCAAAATTCAATTTACATGCGTGACACAACTGTAATTATAAAAAAAACATATATCGATAATTATCGATAGTATCGATTATATGTATATGTAATAAAAAAAAATATATATATATATATATATGTATATGTCATACTCACGATAATCTCATGATTGGGACGCCAATAGCTGGGTGCCACTGTATCGGCCAGCTTATCGCTTATCGCTTTTCTCAATGGACCCGAAAAGCTGCTTATCGTTTCACTATATTGATTCACACGATCTAATGCCATTTGTGCCGAATGACCATTGGTACGTTCAGCGGCGCTGCCCTCCCATACGTGTATCACTTGTACGCTGTGAATGAAATTATTGTTAGTTTGATTAATGTTTATCGATAGCAAAATAATCAAATTAATAATAATCAATGTTATCGATAAATTATTAATAATTGTATTTAAGAAAAAAAAAATGTAAACAATTATTTACAATGATATGCACAATACTTTTTGCTTAACATTAGTTTTCATTTATAGTTATCGATAACATATCGTTTATCGAACATATGTAAATTATCGATTAATTACAGCTCTAACATGCAACTCAATGACAACAAAGACAACTATTATCGATTAGTTACAACTATTATCGATAGATATCGTTATCGATAGTTTATCAATTTATACTTCGACTTAGCATATGCATTACAATGTCAATGTAAAAATATATACATCTGCACCAAAAAAAAAACAAATTATCAATCGAACATTTATCGATAATTAATCGAACATTTATCGATAATTAATCGATAAATAGTTTATAAATTTATACTTAAACTTAGCATATGAATTACAATGTAAACGTAAAAATATATATATCTACACCAAAAAAAAACGAATTATCAATCGAACATTTATCGATAATTAATCGATAAATTGTATGAAGAAATAATAATAATAATAATAATAATAACTTACCGCACAACCGTTGCCTCTGGCGACTTATTGCCATACCAATATTGCCTGGCCCGATAAATTTCACCACAATATGGACATTCGATAACATCACCCTTCCACATATATGATGCCAGACTCGATAATGTTGTATCCGTCTGTGATTTAGCACGACTGGTAACAACAATCTCTTTACCATTCTCATAACATGCCTTGCATAAATATTGCTTATTCTCAAATTGATGCTGATAATTACATGGCTGTTGATGATAATGCGGTTCACCATCGCTTACATGTCCCATTGAACGTTGACAACGATTTTTACATGATTCACAATGTGCATTACATGTGAAATATTGATCGGGAAATGGATTTATCGCTGGCTCAATTATTTCACCAGCAAATTTTTGATTTAATAATTTCATTGCCTTGAATACCACAGATGGATGTCTTGGTGAACGTACTGCTGTATTTTCAATTTCAAGAGTTATAGCATCGGTAATCCTTTGAAAATTTGTTGGTTTATTTGCATCCGTTTGTATGCCAACATAACGTAATGAGCTAAAAGCATTTGTCTCACAATTATGACGATCAAAACTGTTACGCAATTGATCTTCGGCAGTTTCGCCAACAGCTACAATAGAAAAAAAAATATATGAAAATTTTAAATAAAACTATGATATATTTTCTATGGTAACAGCTATAAGATATAATTGTCCGATTCGAATGAAATTTATTTAGGCAAGCGGGAGTTAGGCCCAAATTTAGGAGCTATCAATTTCAAGCGTATAACTGTAGAAAGAAAAAAGTTTTTCATACAAAAGCTTTCAATGTTGAAAGAATTCTACCTATGGCAGCTATAGGATTTGGAGAAAACCTGACAGATATATATATACAGTAGAATTCGGTTATAACGACTCTGCTTATAGCGTCTGTCCGGTTATTGCGACTAAAACTCATTGGCTTGGTCGGTCCCTCCCCATGCAAACTTATACATACAAAACCCCTTTCGGTTAGTGCGTCTTCCGGGTATAACGACGTAAAATCGTAGATCCCTTGAAAGTCGCTATAAGCGGAATCTACTGTATAACTAATTAATAAGTTTCAGCGGTTATCCATAAAAAAAAAAAATCACCAAAAATTGTTTCATACACAAAAACTCAATAATTTCAAGCGATTGTTCCTATAGCAGCTATACTATCTATCAGAAGTTGCTGTAAAATGTTCCTAAACTTGCTGTGAAATGTTCCTAAACTTACTGTAAAATGTTCCTAAACTTACTGTGAAATGTTCCTAAACTTGCTTAGGAAATATTCCTGCCAAGACTCAAACTCAAGTGTTTTCAATTTCAAGCAAAAAAAAAAACCCGAAATTTTTGAATAATATTTTCTATGGCAGCTATAGGTTTATATTAAACTGATTTGGAGAAAACTTGACAGATATATATATAACTAAATTAATAAGTTTCAGCGGTTATCCATAAAAAAAAATCACCAAAAATTGTTTCATACACAAAAACTCAATAATTTCAAGCGATTGTTCCTATGGCAGCTATACTATATATCAGAAATTGCTGTAAAATGTTCCTAAACTTACTGTGAAATGTTCCTAAACTTGCTGTGAAATGTTCCTAAACTTGCTTAGGAAATATTCCTGCCAAGACACAAACTCAAGTGCTGTCTGAATTTCAAGCAAAAAAAAAAAATAAATGCAATAAATGAAAAAGTTTTTCCATACAAAAAAAAAAAAAAAAACCCGAAATTTTTGAATAATATTTTCTATAGGATATAGTTCTGAGATTTGTTATAAAAGTTGACAGATCATATGTTAGTTCTTAATACACTTAAAACTCTATAAGTTTCCTGGATATTTAACAACAAGCAAACAAATTCAATGTTGTTCCTATGACAAGAATAATGATATAGTCTTGTAATCATGTTACTTCCGACTTACATAACATTTATATACAACTATGAAAACTATTAAAAAAAAAACAATCAATGTCAAGTTTTAGAGACCGTCAGAAAGGCCAATGTCAAATAAACTAGATACAATTTTTTTTTTTTTTTTTTTGCTTATCTCTAATATAAATAAAACTTCTGAACTTCCGATATATAAATATATATACATACAACTCTCCAATGGTTTGGTATAATGTGTCTCATGGAATATAATAACAGCAGGTCCCAATATAGTTCCCTTGCCAACGGCATTTAATGCTTGTGTAAAATGCTTGCAAAATGCTGTCGATGCAGTGCCCAAAAATTCAAACATATCGCTATGTAAACGTTCCGAACGTGTACGATATACAACAATATCCGATATGGCAAGTATCTGTAAAGTAAAAGATATATTATATATATATATATATATATAGTAAATAAAACATACCTTAAGTAACATTCGCATACGTTTATTACTAGTTGCTGTTGTACCCAATAATCCTTCGGTATCCAAACATAAAACATTTTGTTTATGCTGCATCGCTGCATAGACACCAATAGTACATGAGCTTTGCTCTTGCGATGTTTTAAATACATTTTGTCCATCAAAAAATACTTCATTCATTGTATGGGATTTACCATCACCGGTATTACCAAATATTGAGATCACTTTAATTTTATCATCATCATTACATTTTAATTTTTTACAAAATAATTCTGGTGTTGTTATTCTTAAATTTTCATCAGAATCAATAAATAAAAATGATTTTTTTATATCGTTACCAATTCCACCAAGATTAATACCAATCGATGCATCATCATATGGTATGGAACAAAAATTTGGATCATTGAATACATCATAAGTTAGTGCTTCAGCCTACAGAGTGTATCAGAGAGAGAAAGAGAGAATGTTAAAATAAAGTATGTTAAATAACATTTTATATGTTCATGTGTTTATACAGTTGCGAAAAAAATAATAGCACCACTAACATACATTTCCTTTTTGAAGCGTGGTGCTATTATTTTTCTTCGGCATGTTTTGTCATTTATCACAAAGTTTTTTATATAACCAAAAAAAAACTAAATATTAAAGAATTTTTTTTTGCTCATTTCTAGTTATTTAAAAGTCTTCCCTTTCCTTAAACTTAAAAATAAAAATACAATGACTATGTGAACACATTGCTGGTGCTGATGGTGCTATTATTTTTTTCACAGCTGTATGTTAACATGAATTTACGAAGATTTAACATTTTTTTGCGCACCTCTGTTATTGACTGTAAAAATGCCATTAATTTCAATAGCAAAAGCAATAACAACAATAACAACGACAATCAATAGATTAAATTTATAATAAAAATTTAGAAAAAAAAAAAAAAAAAATTAAAATTAAAAACTACACACACACAGGCACACACACACACATATATAACGTCGTTTTGCCGCTATGCGCTGCTGCTGCTATTCACTTGCACTGATATTATTTGTGACTCAGCAAACCAGCGAACCGAACGCGCTGTGTGCACTTTATTTTTATTTTTTTTTTCACTTTTGCTGTTAAATGAAACACAACGCAGTTTAAAGCGAAAAACGGCAAAAAAAAAAGAAAACCTTTTGGTATTTCTTTTGTGTTATTGTTTCCTCTGTATGCAATATGCACTGTGTGTGGGTGCACTATAACAGCGGCTTAACAGCTGCTTAACAGTTTTTTTTGCGCTATTGTCATTGACTACTCTACGTTTGCATTGAGACTACAAATTTCAACTGGCTTAATATAATACATATTAAATTTCGTTAATAATAATAGAAGTTATTCCCCTAATAGAAATTGCTAGCAATTTCATTTTTTTTATTAAGCAAAAAAAAAAAAGTATAATCTTATTATTTGAACTAATCATAAATTATCAGAAAATACAACGACAACGACAACGACGTCGACGAAGACGAAGGCGAAGGCGTGCAAAACACACTAGTGCGAATGAGATAGCAAATGTAATGGCGACCTACGCCGCCAAAAGCTTTGCCTTTGTCTTTTGTTGCTGCTGTTGTTGTTGTTGTTGTTGCATAGCGAGTTTTGTTTTGAACACTTGTTTTACGTAGTTTTTCTTCTTTTTTTTTTTTTTTGTTATTTGCTACGTGCCGTGCCTCTTATTTATTTACGTATGTAAAGTGCGTCGCAGCTGATTTATTTTTTTTTTGAGGCTGGGCTTAAACTGATTAAAAATAATAAAAAAAAAAAAAAAATACACAGCCTTGAGTGATAGTTATTATAATATTATCAGTATGTACTATGTTTTTGCAAATAAATGTTTTTTTTTTTTTATCAACGTGCAATTTACAAACAATTAACAATGCGCAATACATTTTGGCTTAACGAACAACAACAACAACAACAACAACAACAGTAACAGTAACAACAGTAACAGCAAAAACAATAACAGAAAAACAAATAACATTCGAATGTCAACTGGAGAACATATGATTTCTTCTTCTTTCTTGCTCTTATACTCTTTGCTGTTGTTGTTGTTGTTGTTATTACCGTTTATTGCCGCTCAATTTACCTGATTATAATCCACTGGCTCCATTATTGATGATTGCTTTTTATTTTTAATATCTTGATTAATCATTTTTATCCTTGTTTTAATTATGTTTTTTGTACTTTTTATTGCAGCTGCAGCAACCTGCAGCAAATTTATATATATATATAAAAAAAAACGTTTCAATGTCTGCGTGTGTGCGTGAAGTGCTTTAGTGTATATGTGTGTGTGTGTGTCTGTGTGTGTGCGTGTTTAATGACCCAAAGTGCAAGTTCAACTGCCAATAAGTTTTTTTTTTTTTTTGTTATCGTATTGTTTGTATTTTTAAACACTTTTCTTTTTCTTATTATTATAATTACGCGCACTTTAACAGCAGCAGCGGCAACGGCAGCAGCAATAACATAACACAATCAACATTCCACTATAAAAAACGCGCACGCATTGTCAAAATAAAAACCAGCTAATAATAGCGATGTTACCATAGAATAATCGATGTTTATCGATATATCGCTTGCACAACTATGTCATAGTGTTGCCACATTTTGCGTGTGTATGAGTCATCTGTGGCGAATGTTAAGTTGTGCTGTTAAATACTGATAGTCTGGCAACATCAATGTACAATATCGATTAATTTTTTTTTTTTTGTGTAAGTATCGATATGCGCTAAAAATATTCAACATCCCCAAATGTGTGTGTGTGTGCGCCGCAAAACAAAACGCGTATTGTACGGGCAACGACGGTGCGGGCACACACATAGCGAATCGAATTGTAAAACGAGTAATTTTTTTTCACTCACTACTTCTCAGTGTATTCAAATAGTGTATTATTAAACAACAACAAAAAAATATTTTTTTTTTTTATCTAAATAACAAAAAAAAAAAAACATATTGGAAATGTCCTGAAAACATAGAAAATTTGTTTGTGTTTTGCTTGTACAAAAGTAGAGTGCGTGCATCTATCTCTCTCTATCTTTCACTCTCTCTCTGTGTGCCGTTGTGTCGTTGCGTCGTCGTCGTCGTCGCTGCGTTGTCATTGTCGTTGTCGCTGTCGCTGTCGTCGTTGTCGTTGTCGTCTCGTGTATGGTGCTAAAAATTTACACATATTTCCACCTACACAAACACACATACGCACACGCATACACAGAGGCTGCACATACATATAAAAAAAACACGCAGACGTCGTATACATTGTAAGTGTAGAAAATTTCTGCTGCTTTCTTTTGTTTCCTTATTCATCGTTTGTATTGCTGCTGCCCCCAAGCATCTCTCTCTCACTGTATATATATATATATATATGTGTGTGTGTTGTTACTCTCTATTGCTTTGTTTGTGTGTGTGTGTAATTTTTTGAAAGGGGTTGCCATACCCCAAGAGTAGAGGGTGGAGTCCAAGAGTTCGAGTACGGTCAGCCAATCAACCACACACAAGCACACACACACACATAATGTATATGTTTGCATGTGTAGTTATTAATTGAAACGTTAACGGTATTTGAATGATTCGTTTAATAGCCGCAATTGTTTAACAATTAGGACACACGGAATGAAATGCCATGAACATTGTCTGAAAAAGTAAAAAAAAAAAAAATAAATGAATAAAACGATACATCAATCATGTTACGCTAGCAGGGGGCGGAGGCCAGTAAGTTTTTTTTTTTTTTGTTTGTTTGTTCTTTTTGTTGTTGTACTCTTTGGGGTGTGCTATGTGCGCTCTTAAAACGGAAACGAGAAATTTTCATTCAACGATTTTTATTTTTCTTCTTGCTGCCATTTGAATTTTTATTGTGCCATTGCTCCTTGTATGTAAAAAAAAAATACACATACATACATACATACATACGTATGTGTGTGTGCTTAAGTGCTCATATACATACACAGAAACAGACGAGACGGCGGCTCGACGTCTGTTATGGCTGCGCTAAAGCTTGCAAATGCAACTCTTTGCATGTTTTTGCCGGCACTCAAGAACACACACACACACACACATATATATATACAGGCAGACGTTAAATGCAAAAGCAAGAAGCAGACGCAACATACTTGTGCATTGATTTGTTTAGTACAGTAATATGGATGGTGGGAGGGGGGGGAGGTGCAGGAATATAGGCGCTCATGCATATACACTTTGTTTATAACAAATTGCTTGTAAATTTACTCGCTCATTAACGCCGCCCACACATGCAAACATGCATACTCACACACACACACATACATACATACTCTCACATGCATATATGCTGGCAACTCTCAGACGCATGCACAGACAAAACTCGCTCTCATTATATCTGTCTATCTCTCTCTGTCTCATTTACACATTTATTCATGCTTATCTCTCTCTCTCTTTCTCTCTCTCTCTCTCTGTGTGTCTTTGGCTTTGCCTGTGTCTATTTTGCATTACAGCGCGACGCATCGCCGGCAATAACAATAAAAACAACAACAACAACAGTATCATCATCATTATCAACAGAGAACAAGCCAAAAAAAAAAATAAATAAATAAAAATAAAAAAGAACTCACGACATTTTATTGTTATTATTATTATTATTGTGAGTTTTAGGCGCAGCGTGCGCGCTGCTGCAGCGCCAAAACAACAGTAACAACAACAACAGAAACATCTGCACAGCTGCTGCTTACACGCACAAATACATACGCATACTACATATATACGCATACACATACATACGTAACGTAATATAAAAAAAAAAACCATACGCATATTTTTTTTTTTTTTTGCATTTGCATTTTGCCAAAATCAAAACTAACCAAAAAAAAAATTGCAAAAAAAAATCGAAAAATCGAAAAAAAAATACGAATGAAATGGCAGATTTAATGCGTTTGGGTAATGTGGACGTTGTCATACAGAAAGATAAACTTGGCTCGCCAACGGGCGGCTCCGATGACGGTAATCTGGCGACGTTGAGCGGTTTAACGGGATTCGGCGCCATGATGGCAGCTGGCGGCATTGATTTGGCTGATTTGGCACAGGAATTGGATCAGGATGAATTCGATGGGCCGCATATGCTAAATGGTAAGTTAATGCTCTCTCTCTCTCTCTCTATATATAATTATAGATGATAAGAAAATATAAAATATAAATGTATTTACGTATTAAAACTGGTTTACAAAATTCTAAAAAAAAAAAAAAAAAAAAACAATTATGATTAAGAACAATAATAACAAAAGCAACCCCTACAAAATACTCACAGACTCACAAAGAGAGAGAACATATTGAACATCTGAGTGTGCTCCACACATCAGGTGACTCATCAGCTGAGTGTGCAAGAGCGAGATGCTAATAGTTACAGACGTCGTTCGTAACGTTCGTTCACTTGAAAACTAAGCTTGCGCTGCGTCATTAACATCAGCCGCAGTCGCAGAGCAGCAGCAGCAGCAGCAAAGAGCAAATAGTTTAACAATTACTGCGTCTGCGTAGCTTGTGAGTCATGCGCCTGCGTCAAGTCTTGCACTCTCTGTTTCTCTCTCTCTCTCTCTCTCTCTTTGTGTGTGTTTCTTTTTGTATGTACATTGTCTATCAGCGTATGCGTGCATATGTATGCGTGACCTTTAGCTATAAATAAATTTGCTTATCGTTTTGTATTTGATAACCGATAACAAGACAGTTTTACGCTGGGTCTCGCGTTCGTTTGCTTGTTTGCATTGTTGACAATTTTTTTTTTTTGATCACCAGTGCTGCCAGATTGCAAACAAAATGGCCGTACATACTTCCTGCATATATTGCATTCTTGCTAAGTGCATCTCTCTTTCTCCCTCTCTCTCATACACATTGCTTTCTTTGTGCCTGGCTAACATTGACTATCAATATCGCGACTGTCGTTTGAATATATTTGATGACGCACATGCATTAGTTTTTGTTTTTTTTTTTCTTTCTCTGTTTTATCACAGACATGTCTTGACATGCACACACACACACACACATATGCATATATTATATTTTTTGATTTTTATTAATGTTTAATATGGCGCAGCAGCAGCAAACGCAGTCAACGTCGTCAATTGATTAGAAAAAGCAACGGCAGCTTTCTGGAATTATTATTTTTTTTTTTAGTATTGTTTTTGTTTTTCTTGCTGCGGTCACGTTTCTATTTATGACAAAAGGAAATTAAAAAAAAAAAAAAAAAAATTTAAATTAAAAATAAACACAAAGCATTGCGGCTTTTTTTTATTGTTTTGCAATTTGTTAATTATAGTAAATAAATAATTATAATTAATTATAAATAATAAATAAAATTGCAAAAATGGCGCCTAACATTTGTTGTAAGTCGTTGAAGTTCAAGTTTAGTAACTTCCCTTGATTTTTTATTTATTTATTTTTGTCTGTTAAAATGAAATGCTTGCATATCAATAAACAACGATATGCAATAATCGATAGCTCAAGTTACTATCGATAATGCTAAAAATCGATAAAAAAAAAAAAAAAATTAGTTTACTCTGTAAGTTAAAGTTTTGTAAAGGCCACAGGGTGTTTCAACTATTTAAAAAAAAAATGACAGACGATAGATTTTTGTATCGATAGACAATAAGTTAAAGTAAGGGCATTTCTTGTGCGGTTAGTATCTTTTCTTTTGTTTACATTTTTATAATATGCAAAAGAGACAAAGCAAATATCGATATATAACGATAAGCAATAATCGAAAAATATTATTATCGATAGTTTTTTTTTTTTATTTTTTTTATAGTAAATAATACTTGAAAATTATTAAATGATTTCTATACCAAAATTTCTATACACATAAATATTTTCTATAGTTAAAGTAAGAGTATTTATAGTGCGGTGTGTTTTCTGCAAAATTAAATTCTTATTTCTTTTATTTAAGTTTTCTTTTTTTTTTTTGTGATATTTTCTTTGTGTTTGTGACGTGTCGTTGTGTTTTTGTTGTGTTGTGTAACGAAATGTTGCTAATGTGGAGCATTTTTCAACATTATCTATTTGCAGGCGAACGTCCGGCAATAATTGCACCGCCGGAGAGTGAATGGTATCATGGAAGATTGGATCGTTATTCTGCTGAGACGCGTCTTCGTGGCAGCGGCAAGCTAGGCAGTTATTTGGGTGAGTCTACACTTTGCACTATATAGTAATGGATCATTATATATATATATGTACGATCTTTAGTACGGGAAAGTGATCGCAAGCCGGGATCTTATGTGCTTAGCTATTATGGACGCACTGGTATCAATCATTTTCGGTATGTATTATAGCAAATAATACAGAGAGATCTTACAAATTTTTACTTTATTTTGTTTTTTAGTATTACGGCTGTATGCGGTGATTTTTATATTGGCGGACGTCAATTTATATCGCTTAGCGATCTTGTCGGATATTATACATCATGCAGTGATCTATTGAAACGTGAACGTCTTGTTATACCAGTTGCACCGCCAGAACCAGTTAATGATAAGAAACGTGTTGTTGCCATTTTACCATATACGAAAATGCCGGAAACGGATGAATTGAGCTTCCAAAAGGGTGACATCTTTTTTGTACATAACGATATGGGCGATGGTTGGCTATGGGTAACAGCACATCGTACCGGTGAACAGGGTATGATATTTCGTGAACTTGTTGATGATTTGGATGTATCCATTGATCCAAATACTGTATTCCCATGGTTTCATCCAAATTGTACGAAAAATGAGGCAGTTGATATGCTGGTCAAGGGTAAGTCTGTCGTATATTGTAATACAAAAATATAATGTATTTAAGATCTAGCGTAGTGAATATCGTAACGAATATTGTAATGCATTTTATATACAAAATCAAAAATTTTGAATATCGTATTATCGTAATGCTTCTTTTCTTTAAGCAATTCAAGTCAAACGTCTTTATCTTTATGAATATCGTAACGAATATCGTATCGAATATCGTAACGAATATCGTATCGAATATCGTAAAGCATATTTTTGGTACAAATCTTAATTAATTTATAAAAGCCTAACTATAAATATTATAACGAATATCGTAACGAATATCGTATCGAATATCGTAACGAATATCGTAATAAATATTTTGTGTAAATGAATGCATTGACATTTTAAATATAATTTTGAATATTATATCTTAACGATTATTGAAACAAATATCGAATCGAATATCGTAAAGCATATTTTTGTACAAATCTTAATTAATTTTTAAAAGCTAACTATAACTATATAAATATTATAACGAATATTGTAACGAATATCGTATCGAATATCGTATCGAATATCGTAACGAATATCGTAACGAATATCTTATCGAATATCTTATCGAATATCTTATCGAATATCGTATGGAATATCGTAACGAATATTATGTGTAAATGAATGCATTGACATATTAAATATAATTTTGAATATTATATCCTAAAGATTATTGAAACGAATATCGTATAACGAATATCGAATCGAATATCGTAAGGCATATTTTTGGTACAAATCTTAATTAATTTATAAAATCCTAACTATAAATATTATAACGAATATCGTATATTGATTGTTTTTCCCAACTTCTTTTTGAAATTTCCAGCTGGTCCTGGCAGTTTTCTAGTACGTCCAAGCGACAATTCACCCGGCGATTATTCATTATTCTTTCATATTAATAATCAAATTCAACGTTTTCGTATTGAAAAGAAAGGTGTACGATATTTAATGGGTGGACGAACATTTGAATGTCTCGATGCTGTTATTAATCGTTATCGTAAAGAACAAATTGTTGAAGGACATTCATTAAATCATCCTGTCGTTAATGGTACACAACCAGAATTTAATCAACAATATGTTGTAGAAAAAGCAGCCGAAAAAATTTATGCAACATTACGTGAATGTCGTGATCAAATTGGTTTAAAAAAAATTAAAGGTATTAAACATCATGGACATTTAAATAAAAAATCAGATAAAACAACTAAATGGAAACAATTATATTTTGCATTAATTAATGATGGTACTGAAACACAATTATGCTTCTATGACAATCCAAAAAAGACTAAACCCAAAGGTTTAATAGATCTATCATGTGCATATTTATATCAATGTCATGATTCATTATGGGAGCGACCATATTGTTTTCAAATAGTTGAACGTGCATTGCCATGTCTGGCAACAGTAACATATCTATGTGCACCAAGTCAAGAGAGTTATGTTGAATGGATAAATGCATTAAAAGCACAATGTGATTCACAATTGAGTCGTGCACAAAAGAAAGTATCACGTTTACGTGAATTACGTTGTTTAAATTTACATGTATTGGAAGCGCATCGTTTACCATTTAAATTGGTGCCACATCCATATTGTAGCATTTCATTAAATCAAGTTAAAGTTGGTAAAACGCGTGTTAAAATTGCACCCGAACCTGTCTGGGAAGAGGAATTTGTACTTGAGTAAGTTTTTAATTCGATTTTTCCCTAGATCCCTAGATTTTGCTAACTTTATTTAACTTTACAGTGATGTACCACCAGATGTTGTCTCATTAACCATTACCTTAGTTTCACGCGGTAAACGTGGCAAGGATTCCGAAGTTGCTGAACTTACCATCGATTTGGGCACACTAAAAAATGGTCAAGAAACTGAAGGCTGGTATCAATTAACTGGCATGACACCAATGGGTGAATGGGGTTCATTACGTTTACGTATGCGTTATTTAGATGATCTTATAATGCCATGTGAAGAATATAGTCCATTGCAACAATTATTACTTGAACCCGAATTGCATGCTGTTAAAGCACTTGCTGAATTATGTCATAATGATCGTGTACCATTGGCCACTGCATTGTTACGTGTCTTTCGACATGAGAAACGTGAAACCGAATTAATACGCATCTTATGTCAAGCTGAAGTTGCACGTGAAAATGAAACAACAACATTATTTCGGGGCGCTTCATTGGCAACAACATTAATGGATCTTTATATGCGTACCGAATGTAGCGGTTTTCTACAATCAGCTGTTAGTGAAACAGTTCAACGTATACTTGAAAGTAAACAATCAGCAGAATTAAATCCAACGAAAATGGATGTCAATGATGATGCATGCACAAATGCTGAATTTTTATTACAAATATTAGATTTGGTTACACAATCAATATTTACATCACCAGATGCATGTCCACGAAATGTACGTTATATATGTAATTGTCTACAGAAAGCAGTTGTTGCCAAATGGCCAACGGAACGTTTGGTGCGTACACGTGTTGTATCGGGTTTTATATTCCTGCGTTTATTATGTCCATCGCTATTGAATCCACGACAATTTGGTTTAGTTAGCGAAACGCCGCCAACGGCAGCGACGCGTTCATTGATAATGGTTGCTAAATGTTTACAAAATTTGGCAAATCTTATTGAATTTGGTGGCAAGGTGAGTGTAGAAATAATACATTTTTATCGATAACATTTCGATAATTTATCGATAATATGTCGATAACTTATCGATAACATATCGCTATTATATCGATTACTTATCATTAAATTACAAAACAATTGTTCGAATAATATATTGATAAATTGTTCAAAAATTGTTCTATAACTTATCGATAACATGTCGATAATATATCGATTACTTATCATTAAATCACAAAACAATTGTTCGATAATATATTGATAAATTGTTCAAAAATTGTTCAATAACATGTCCAAAAATTGTTCGATAACTTATCGATAACATGTCGATATTATATCGATTACTTATCATTAAATTACAAAACAATTGTTCGATAATATATTGATAAATTGTCCAAAAATTGTTCGATAACTTATCGATAACATGTCGATAATATATTGATAAATTGCTCGATAACATATCGATTACTTATAATTAAATTACAAAACAATTGTTCGAATAATATATTGATAAATTGTTCTAAAATTGTTCGATAACTTATCGATAATTTGTTTGTGTGTTTTTGCAGGAGCAATACATGGAGGTTGTCAATCCATTTATACTAAAGAATAAGGAACGCATGATTGTTTTCTTGGATCAATTATCGCTGGTCACCGATCCCAATCCGCCAATGGGAATGTTTGTTGAACAAAACTCTAATCATAATGCACAAGATACGGGTAAGTGTAAATGAGAACTAAACGATAACGATAAGCAGCTAGATCGATAATAGTCAAAATAATCGATAACAGTAAAATAAAAATCAAATCGATTATGACACAAATATTATAATTATCTTTGTTTATCGATAGCTAACTAATCGATAATTATGAATCGTTGACAAATTAACGTAAAATTTCTTTCTTTAACGTTTCTGTTTTGTTTTGTTTTTTTTTTAGGTCGCGAACTCGCCACATTGCATCATATTTGCGTCTCGTATTTACCAGAACTGCAAGAATTATCGAATATATTATCTATAAAGAAACTTGTCACCGTTACCGATATGCTGACCAAGCATAAATTAAAATATCGTGAAATGATCAGCTAAGAGAGCGCAATATAAACACACACACACACAGAGACACACTCAAAAAACACAATACACAGTCAGTTTATACAGTTTTTATATAGATATACACCACTGATATATATATATATATATATAGATATATATATATATTTAAATCTCTCTTGATATATATAGTAAAAAAAAAAAAAAACAACAACAAGAACAACAACAACAAGAATATGAGAAATAGTTCCAAGTAGTTTAGTCACAAGCTTTTTCTCGTCGCATTTTTTTTTAATTAGTTTTTCAACTTTGTCTTTTAATTTTTTTCATTAAATTTTATTTTTTTTTTTTGTTTTTTTTTTTTTTATAACAATTTTTATTTTTATTTTTTTCTCTCTCTAACATTTGATATACAAGTATATTATATATATATTATAAAATATATTTTTTTTTTATTTTTTATTTTTATACAAGGCAGCTAAGCAAAAGAAAACAGTAATTTTAGTAATTAGCCAGGTCAAAAATGTGTTCAAGAAAAAATTAAAAAATAAATAACAAAAAAAAAAAAAAAACAAAACAGAAAAAAAACGAACAACAACAACAAAAAGTATTTATACATTTTTTTGAAAATGTGTCTTAAAAAAAAAAATATATTAAAAAAAAAATAAATAAGAAAAAGACATAAGAAACACGAGTGGCCATTAAATTCAAACTAAAAAAAATAATAAAAAAAAAAATAAAATAAAACTAATGCAATATTAATTGAAGATTTTTTGACATAATAAAACATTTAGGCTTATTATTATATATAAATATATATATATATATATACATAAATATATATTTTAACTGCATACAACAACAAGTAAAAAAAAAAAAATGAAATAAAAAATTAAAAATTATACTATTATAATTATGCGAAAGAAACAAGAAATCAAAAAAAAAAATAATTATCATCTACGGCTTGTCGTAGTTTTTTTATGCACTTGCAAGCGAAACAATTTTTTATACAATTTTTTTTTTTTTATTTTTCGAGCCATTATTGCTATTGTGTGTTGGCTATATGCTATAGTCGTCCGATTTCCGATTTGTGCCAAAAAAAAAAAAAAAAGATGACTGAAAAAATTATAAACAGTATTTAAAGCAAATGTCATGCATTGAAACTTAACTGTATAAGACTATATATACTATATAGAGACATCTGTCTATCTATTGAAAATTTATATACACTTGCAAGCGTATCCCACAAATGATAAACAACAACAAGAAAAAAAATACTAATCTCTTATCTCGATTTATTATGTGTATTACAATTGCTATTAACTATTATTATGTATATTATTATTATAATTATTATTATTATTATTATTATATATAGTCGCATTTTTAATACTTTATATAAACTGAAGCCTTAATTTTTGTATTATTTTTATATATATATTTTTTATTTTATTTTATATTTTTTTTTTTGTTTTTAGCTTGTATGCAGGCAAAGTTTTATTATTATTATTATTATTATCAACTCAAAATGCATTCAACTTGTCTATCTCGCTCTCTCGTTCTTCCTCTCTCTCTTACACTCCATATTAGGCTCTCTATTCGACTCTCTAAAAAAAACAGATTGAAAAAATGTAACGTAGTTAAAGTTGAGATTTTTTTTTTCGGAGAAACATTTTTTTTCTTTTCTAAGTTTATATTTTGTAATTTGTAATGCAGCACAAAAACAAAAAGAAAATGAAATAGTTATCTATATATACATGTAAAGTATAAATATTATATGTGTATAAACATACAGCATCTGCATCCTAGTCAAAAGAAAAGCAAAAAAAAAAAACAAACAAAAAAATAATGAAAACTTATGAAACAAAAAAAAAAAATACAAAAATAAAAAACAAAAATAATAGAATAACAAAAATGCGTTTTATTTATTTATTTAATTAAACATTTAGCAAAAGTTTACAAAATTTAATATTTTTGCAAATTTTTGGCGCCAACATTTCATATTTTGAATTTAAAAAAAAAGCAAAAAATAAAAAAATAAGGAAAACTTATGGAAACAAAAAAAAATACAAAAATAAAAAACAAAAATAATAGGCTAAAAAAAATCCGTTTTATTTATTTAATTAATTATGCATTTAGCAAAAGTTTACAAAATTTAAATTTTTTGCGCCAACATTTTGAATTTAACTGCAAAAAGCGTAACATATCGATATGCAAGCATAACATATTAACAGTGCTTGAAACTTAACAGCGCAACGTGCAAAAGCTTAACATAACGATATGCATGCGCAAACTGCTACTGTTAACATATCGATATGCATAGTAGGCAAAATGTTGGCGCGCTGTTAACAGTGTATGCTAAGACACAGGGTGCACTTGGCATAACATTTTGTCGACATTTCAACATTTATACAATTTTTTTGTTATTTATTATTAATTTTGTTGTCTTTCTTTTATTAAGTGCAAGTGCAAAACTATGGCTTTAATACCACCGGTAACACGTTTAACATCTTCGATTATACGAATTTTGGGCTGCAATCCAAGTCCAATGACATTGCAAGGCACCAACACATATTTATTGGGCAACGGCAAACGGTGAGCAAAGTTCAAGTTCAAGTTAAAGAATTTATAAATTTTAATATTCAAGAAATTATTATTAGACGCATCTTAATTGATACTGGTGATGAGAATGTGCCACAGTATATAGAACATTTAAATGGTGTATTACGTGATGAAAAGGCAACCATTGGCACCATAATCCTAACACATTGGCATCATGATCATGTTGGCGGCGTCAAGGATATTGTTGGCTCAACGCTGGTAGATAAAGGTAAGTAGCAGGAATGCGGGCAGCGGGAACTGATGAAAGAGACAGAGAGAGAGCGCGAAGAGATTTTGGTTATATTTGTAAGCGTGAGTAATCATAGCATACAGCGGGATTCCAGTATAGTAATCCTAGCTAATGTAAAGTAACGCCCATATGTAGGCGTGGCCGAGCCCCCTATATAGTATATTTATGCTTGCACAGAATTAACAGTTTAATCCGAGATTGTATTATGTCCATCTGTTAGCCTGTATGTCCATATGAACCTAGATCCTAGAGCTTGGAGATTAGAAAAGCTAAAGCTTTGGAGATTAGAAAAGCTAAAGCTTTAAGGCTACATGTCTGAAGTTTTGACTACTTGAAATGTGAGCCAATATAGACATTCTGCATGATTTTGATGCAGATCGAATTATAAACATAGAAGTTATGAAACTTTCAATTTTCTAGGGCTAACTTTCAAGGCGTGGCCGAGCCCCTATATAGTATATTTATGCTTGCACAGAATCAACAGTTTAATCCGAAATTGTATTATGTCCATCTGTTAGCCTGTATGTCCATATGAACCTAGATCCTAGAGCTTGGAGATTAGAAAAGCTAAAGCTTTGGAGATTAGAAAAGCTACATGTCTGAAGTTTTGACTACTTGAAATGTGAGCCAATATAGACATTCTGCATGATTTTGATGCAGATCGAATTATAAACATAGAAGTTATGAAACTTTCAATTTTCTAGGGTTAACTTTCAAGGCGTGGCCGAGCCCCTATATAGTATATTTATGCTTGCACAGAATCAACAGTTTAATCCGAAATTGTATCATGTCCATCTGTTCGCCTGTATATCCATATGAATCTAGATCCTAGAGCTAGATCCTAAAAAAGCTAAAGCTTTGGAGATTAGAAAAGCTAAAGCTTTAAAGCTACATATCTGAAGTTTTGACTACTTGAAATGTAAGCTAATATAGACATTCTGTGTAATTTTGATGCAGATCAAATTATAAACATAGAAGTTATGAAACTTTCAATATTCTAGGGTCATGGATCATGCTCAACTATTGTAGTTTTCTTACTTGTTATCTACTATTATTTTCAATTTTTCAATTAAAGTTCGCCTCCATGCAGATTGTCAAGTGTACAAATTCAAGCGCAGCGATTTAAATCCTGATCTGTGTCCTGAAATACCCAAAGATATACAAGTGCAAACATTGAAGGATAGCCAAGAGTTTGCCGTTGATGGTGCAAAATTGCGTATTGTGCATACACCGGGACATACAACGGATCATGTAGTGTTAACCACTGATGATGGTATACTCTTTAGCGGTGATTGTATATTGGGTAAGTTTCCTGATCCCGGATATTTTAATTTTTCTTCCTCATTCAAGCATATTTGACTTTTCTTCTAGGTGAAGGCACGGCTGTATTTGAGGATCTTTTTGATTATATGAGCAGCTTGCAAAAGATACTTGATCTGCAGCCTAAATGCATCTATCCGGGACATGGTAATATTATTAATGAACCCATCGATAAGATTGAATACTATATAAATCATCGGAATCAACGTGAAAAGCAAATTCTACAATATTTCATTGATCGTCCTTGTGCATCGTGGCAAGCAATGGATGTTGTACGTGTTGTCTATAAGGAAACTCCCGAACAATTATGGCCAGCGGCTGCCTATAATGTGGAGCATCATTTAAGCAAATTGCATAAAGAATCCAAGCTGCAATTGGTTAGCGCCAAGGATGCAGAGGAGAAACTTTATAGCTATCAGCCAAACAGTGCGCTGTAAGTGGCACTGGAAGGATGTTAGGTCGAGAAGGATGAAGAAGGCGTTGGAAGAGCTAGAAGTAGGAAATTGTAGAAAGATTGGAAAGACAGAAAAGAATTGGAAATTGGAGGAAGTAATGGAATTGGATTGAAAGTAGGAGTACCACTAGCTGAAATAAGAAGGATGATTGACGAGAAGCTGAATATGACGAAGCAGAAGAAAGCAAATGCCTCCCTGGCGGAGAATTAGTCCATATTAAAGTCTGTTCCATTGTTTATAATAAAGCCAAATTTTTTTTTTTTGTTTTTTAAACTACAGAAGAATTTGGCGGTTTCTTTAAACTTTCACTAGAAAATCCTATTTTTATTTTTTATTTATTCCTTATCATTATCATTTACAGCAAGTACTAAAAAAAAAAGTTAGGTATGGGGGGGGGGATGGAGAAGAGAAAGTAGAGCGACGTCTTACTTAACGTTTGCCACCAGCTTTACCTCTGGCACCACCACCACCACCGCCTTTGCCTTTACCCTTGCTGCCCTTCTCACGTCGCTTCTTGGCAACAATTGAACGTTTGTCTTTCTTTTCACGAGGATCAACAACACGATAACGTCCCTTGACACCAGCCGGACGTCGTGCACGACGTGATGCTGTATGCTTTTTCGCCACCACATATGTGGTTTCCTTCTTCTTTTCCTGTGCCTTCTTATAGATTTTCTTCAATTGTTTAGCCTTCTCCTGTGACGTTGCATCTGCATTTTCCATAATCTTTTCAGCCATTTTCTTTGCTTTGGCTAAACGTTTGGTGGCACGACGCTTCTTTCTTGCCTTTGCTTCCATAACCTTTTTAATCGGACGCACATTGAGCTCTTGTACCTTACGTTGATATTCTTCAGTTAGTTCCTTGGGCACTGGTTGTGGTTTTGTCATATGTTCCTGTTCATCAATTGCAAACCATGTGGGTAAATTATCATCATTGAAGGCATAACGATTCCAGGCAGCATCAACAAGTTCACGACGTGTCTTCTTGCCACGTATGAGTAGTGCGCCAAGGGCTAGTTCTTCCTCGCTGAGACGTACCTTCTTGGCCTTGGGGGCTGTGAGAGTAGATGAGAAGTGAAGATATGAAATAATTAGAAATATAATGGGAAATAGTGGTAAAAATAAAGGGAAATAGTGGTAAAAATAAAGGGAAATAGTGGTAAAAATAAAGGGAAATAGTGGTAAAAAATAAAGGGGAATATTGGGGAAAGTAAAAGGAAATAGTGGTAAAAATAAAGGGAAATAGTGGTAAAAATAGAGGGAAATAGTGGTAAAAATAGAGGGAAATAGTGGTAAAAATAAAGGGAAATATTGGGAAAATTGTTTGAACATAGTGAGATAAATAATGAGAAATATGCGAAAATAGGAAAGTAAATTAATGCGAAATAGTGAGATAAATAATGGGAAACGAAAAGTGTAGTAAGAGAAATTAATAAGAGAGAGAGAGAGAGTGCGAAATTAGTCAGTGTGAAATTCAAGTCATAGGCCAAAGCTTCAAACTTACCTTTTCCCATATCACCGGCAACCTTTCCCTCATCAGCCTCATCAATTTCCTCCTCTGAATCGGATGATTCCGATGAACTGCTCTGGTCATGAATATCCTTATCATGACGTGCACGACGTTTCGCTTTCTTACCCAACACTTGTTCGGCAACATCTTGACCAAATGCCAATGCATTGGCCGCTGATGCTGAACGATTCTCGCCAAGAACTTGAACACCTTTCGCTTTATATGCCTCTGCCATATTATCTAAATCATAATTCTCTTCATCATCATCAATATCATCATCTTGTAACTTCTGTAGATTATCCTTTTCATACCAAAGTTGTACACGTTGCTGACGTCTTGTATCCTTATCACGAAAATCTCCAGATTTGATAAGAGGATGTTCACCACGTTTACGTTTTGCTGCCTGTTGTTTACGTTTGCTGCTGCTACCATCGGGTGCCTCAGTATCACTTAGACCCAAACCATCAACATCATAATCACTTTCACTATCCTCATCGGCACTAACATCTGGCTCATCATCATTCTCATAGTTGGCATCATCATCCATGCGTTTATCATCCTTATCATAACGCTTATATTTGGGTAATTTGGGTGCCTCGACAACATCGCCATCAACATCAAAATCGGGTTCCACATCGAGCATATCATTTAATTCATCGTTGCTTTTGATGCCTTTAAGATCAAAGATTTCATGTTCTTGTTCTTCGACGGGACCATCGTCACCTTTGATGACCATATTGAGGTTCATCTTTTCATGAAGTTTTGCTTTTGATTTTAATGTTTTCTTGCGTTTACGTTTTAAATCTTTTTGCTCCTCATCGGCCAAGGTTTCAATTTGTTGCTGTAATTCAGCATCTTCCATATCTTCAATCTCTTCCTGTGTCAGCGGTGCTTTGGTTTCTTGTTTCTCAGCTTCAGTTTCATCTTCGATAACACCTTCATTTTCTGTCTTGTAGAGTTCCGCCTTAATGTGTTTCCACCAGAGCAATAAACCTTTGATATCTTTACGTCCCAATACTTTAAGATCCTTGCAACATTCAATAATTTCCGTTGTTGTCCTCTTATGCTTGGCAATACGTTCATCATCGATAATTATCGATCCGATGCCTTGTAGTGCAGCTAAAGCATTTTCTGCTTGCATAAATTCCGATGCATATAGTTCATTACGCAAGGCAATATCCTTTTCCGTATAACCTTCAGCCTTGATACGTTTCTGTCTCTCCGGATGCAGCAAACTATTCTTTTGCTTCCCCTCCAAATCTAATTCCTCGAAAACATATTTAGGATCCAGTAGACGAGGATCAATGCGATCCGGTGCCAAATAGCCTTGACAAACAACAAAGATTTCAGCTGATTCTTTACGTGAAGCACTTGGCTTGGTGGCATGCACCTTCTTAAACAGTTGCTTCAACACCCAAAGTAATGCATTATAATCCTTGGAACGGAAAACTTTGGTAACAAACCAACCGCCGCTACGTAAAAATTGTGTACCCAATTTTAAGGCATTAAGTGTTAAACATATTTGCTGATATGCATCATATAACCAATTGCGACCAACATTTGGTGCACCATCATGTAGCACAACATCTGCTTTCCAGGATTGCAACTCTTTGGTCAATGACTGGCGACACTTTTCCGTTGTAATATCCTCAACGAGACCAATGCAACCGGCAATGGTTCGTATGGGGTATAAATCGACACCAATAACAATACTTGATACTGGCATATTCTGTTTGGCCACCTGCATCCAGCCACCGGGTGCAGCGCAAAGATCGATGCATACTTGTGATTGTTGAAGGAAACCAAATTTACGATTTAATTGTATTAATTTGAATGCGGCACGTGAACGAAATCCAGTCTCTTTGGCCAATTGATAAAACTTATCTTTACGTGTTTTTCCTACTTTTGATTTTTTACCCATTTTAATGTGTTACTTATTTCTTTTCTTTTGATTTACGTTCTTAAATTTAAAAAAGAAATGAGAAACACGCCGAAACACCAGTACAGCGCGTTGTTGCACGTGTTTGTAGTTTCTGCTGTTGCTGACAACGTTGCCAGATTACGCGTAACAGCTGATGCAAATGTATCGATAGTGTGAGCCATTCAAATTTGTAAACGCGGTATTTTTTCAACTTTAATACGTTTTTATATTAAATAATTTTATAATTATTATTTATGTTATAAAAAGTGAAAAATTAAATAAATTTATTATATGTTTTAAGTTGTTTATTTCTGCTGTTACTTACAGCGCTGCCAGATTGGCTTAACAGCTGTTAGTGCAACCATATGCGATATTTTTAAAGTTTATTAATAATATTTAAATTGTAGAAAGTCAAAATAAGATTAAACTAAATTAAATAAACATAATATATGTTTCAAGTTTGTATATTGAAGTTTATAATATTGCACAATAATCTTTGTTGCACTTTAAATACCGATACTCTTACAGCTGAAACACTATCGATATTAGCACGCGGCCGTTAACACATCACTAGTCTTGTGCCGTATGCTTTGCATATTATTATTTATGTTATTTTAGTTGATTATTGTATTAAAATATTATATAATTAATATGCTGCGAACGGTCATCTGCGATTTAGCACGTCTACGGTATATATAAAGCTTAACTAATATTAAATAAATCAATATTATTAAAATATTCTGTAATTGCAGGCTAAGTGGCAGCAGCAGTTCGACCGCTACCGCCGCAGTTTTGATTACACAAGTGCGTGAAAAGGGACATTTAAACCGGCCACGCCTACGGAATCCTTATTGGTTTATACGTCCAGAGCGTTCGGTTAGTTGTTAAGCACAGTTTATATTCAATTTTATTTCTTCTATGAATTTCTTTACTACTGCTTCTTCCTTTTTCTGCTACAGCAAAGAGATGATCTGGTCACCGGTGAGAATCGTAGTTTCATTAAGGAAATTGTACAAGACACATATGGTGCACCAGCAGTGATAAAAGGTGTACAGACCTATGAACAAAAGCAATTAATAAAAACACCACAAGATGATGCCGCTTTGGCCAATAAAGAACCATGGACACCAAAGGTGCGACGTTGTGGTCTAATTGCACGTAAAATTGGTCAATATCCATTATGGTTAAAGAATGGTGAACGTGTCCGTACAACATTGTTACAAATTGTTGATAATCATGTCATCAAATATACACCACCTGAAGAATATCGTCCTGCTCATCGTCCCAATGTCCATAATTTACAACGTTATGGTTGCCTATTAGTTGGCGCGGAGAGCACAAATCCTGCATTGTTAACTAAAGAATATTGTGGTATATTTCGTGATTCTGGTGTCATGCCTAAAAAGAATTTGGCACGTTTCATTGTCTCGCCACAGGCAGCGATAGCGCCGGGTACAGCGCTCAATGTGGGACACTTTCGTGTCGGTGAATTTGTCGATGTGCGCGGCAAAACGTGAGTAATAACTGTCAATAGTAAAAATCTCTACAGGATTTAATTTTATGTTCACTTTCATATTTCGGCAGCGTTGATCATGGCTTCCAGGGTGTTGTGAAACGTCATGGCTTTAAGGGCATGCCCGCCTCCCATGGTGTAACAAAGACACATCGTCGTCCCGGCAACATTGGTGGTGGCGGTGAGAAGGGTCGTGTCTGGCCTGGCACAAAAATGCCCGGACATATGGGTAATCGTTGGCGCATCATTAAAGGATTACGCATTTGGCGCATTAATACCAAATATAATGTGATGTGGGTACAGGGTAGCGCTGTGCCTGGTTCTACCAATGGTTTGGTCTATATCTATGATACAATTCTCCCATTGCGCAAACCAAAAGATGCGCCACCATTTCCCACACTCTATGAGGATAGCGCTGAGGAGTTACCTGAGGATATTTGGTACGATCAGGTGCATAACTTCAAGGATGAAACTATAAGCTACAAGCCGGAGTAATTTTTTTCCTCTTTTTTTTTTTTTTGTTGTTTATGTTTAGAAAGCAAAACTTTAAATAAAAAAAAAGAAACTTAAAATAAAAATAATTTTTTGTAATTTTCATGAAACATATTTTTATAATTTTACATTTTTATTTTATGCAGTTTTTTTTTTTTATAACAATTTCATTATTAATTCTATTACAATTTTAAGCTAATTTCATATGACAAATTCTTAAAAAACTTTTAAAAAAATCTACACATTTTTTTTTTTTTTACTTTTTTTTTTGTCGCTGAGCAAAAACATGTTTCAATTTTAAAATTGAAAATAAAATTAAATAAATAATTTTTGCAATTTTTTTTTTAAGTTACTGAAACTAAAATTTTTAGTGAATTTTCTTTAAACATTTTATCTATTTTTTTTTTATAATTTTATTTACATTGAAAAAAATTGCATTATTATAAATAAATTTAAAATTATAAAACAAACAAAATTTACATTACAAAAAAACCGCATTTAATTAAAAAATTAAATTTTACTTTTTTTTTAACACTAAATAAATAATTGAAAAAAAAATTTACATTTAAAGAAAAAAAAAAATTAAATAGTAAATTTAATTAATATTAATTTAACTTTTAACTGTCATATTTTTGCATTAAGAGAAAATTTGTTTCTATTTTTTTTTTGTTTTGCTTCTAATTTTGTTTTTTAAAAAAAAGTGAACATTTATTTTATTTTATTTTTTTTTTTAATTTTTTGCATACTTTGAAAATTTGTTTATATATTTAAAATAAAAACAAAAATTAAAAAAAATATTTTTAGTTTTGTTTTTTACATTTGCTTTACATTTTTTTTTCATCAATTTTTTACTCAAATAATTTATAAAACGCTAAGAAAAAAAATATTTAAGATTTAAGAAAAAAAACACAAAAAAACATTTTTGATTTTTAATATTTTTTTTTTTGCATTTCTTATTTTTTATATATCGAAATTAATTTTCCTTTCTGTTTGTTTTGATTTTCTTTTTTTTTTTTCTATATTTGTTAATTTTGTTATAAATTTGGCAAAAGAAAAGAAAGGAAGTAAAAAAAAAAAAAGAAAACAATACCGAATTTTTTTTTTATATTTTCGGCAATTTTGTTTTTTTTTTTTTTTTTTGATCTTTCTTTATATGTATTTTGTTTTCGCTGTTTGCTCCGACTAATAATAAATAACAATCTTGGCTAACAATCTTCATACTTGGGTGCATGTGTTTGTGTGTGTGTGTGTGTGTGTGTATCTGTGTGTAACGATCGAATCAATTGAGGGAACTATATATATATATATATAAACCTATATACACATGATGCACAGAAAGTTAATTTATAGATATTATATCTTTGAAATATTTAAGATTCGCGCGCGTTCTACTTCTCCCATGCGAGACATATGAAAAGTTTATCACAGCAAAATGAAAATTAAAAGAAAGTAAGGCAGAAAAACACAAAAAAAAAAATTTTTAAAAAAAAATTATTTGCCATAGAAGAGTCGCAGGACAGAGCATATGTGAGAGCGAAAGACAGAGAGAGAGACACAGTGTGAATATAGAAGTTAGATGATGCTGGCGGAAGGTTAAGGATATATGCCTGCTCTGCTCTGCTCTGCGCTGCTGCTGCTGCTGCTGCTACTGTTCTGCCTTTTGGACAAAATAATAAATAATAAATTACATGAAAATTTTGTTCATTTCAAAAAAAATTGTTGCTAAAAAGTGTTTTCTTGTTGTTGTTGTTATTGTTGTGTCTGTTTTGATTTTTGTTTTGTTTTGTTTTGGTTTTTTTTCCTCATCACAATTTTGCTGATATTATCAAAGCTAATCAAGTGAATTTGGTCCAAGACTATGAACATCTAGTTCAGTACTTGAAATACTTGGTGATATTGTTGTTGAATTTGAATTTCCCATTGCCGCCGCTGCGGCAGCAGCAACAGCAGCAGCAGCAGCTGTAACACCACCACCACCACTATTAGCACCACGATCCAAATTATAATATTGTACAATACGTGCTGGTGGACGATTTGATATACATTCCGTTATTTGGCAAACAATCCATTTAGTTAATTTAATGACAGCAACATGTGCTGCAAATTGTAATATCATAGCACCAAATCCTTTATATAGACCACCAATACCTTCTGTTAACATTGTTGTACGATAACAATCGATGGCACCCTGATAATTTGTTAATATTGGTACAACAGCATAACCATTATCCAAATTATCAATAATTGTCCGTGTTCCTTGCAATTGTAATCGATGTAATATCGTTTCAAATGGAAAAAATAATACTTCCGTTGTTAACATTGCTATTAAATTTGCATAAATTTCAGCATTTTGATGTTCTAATGTATCATCACGATATTTAGCGCCACGTTCTTCTTGCTTTTGTGTTAATCGTCGACGCATAATACGTGATGAGACGCCACGTATGACTAAACTAAATAGATATTTTGTAATGCCAATGGAAACACTTGGACCAATTAATGCCCATGCTGGTAACATGCGTCCCTTTTGTGGTGAACTCCAATAGAAAAGTCTTAGGCTACCCTCGCGAAAGACATCCAAAAGTCCTGGCTTCTCACTAGCTATATCACTTTGTACAGTTTCCACCAGTGAGGCGGCATAGAAGGGCACAACGAGTCCGATACTGATGCTACAAATATAGAATATATATATATATATATATATATATATATGTATAAATAAGAAAAGAAAGTTATCTTCGGCGTGCCAAAGATTTCATATCCTTGCAGGCTTTGAAGAAAACTTTTTATACAAAAACTCCAATTTTCAACTGATTGTTCCTATGGCAGCTATATAATATAGTGGTGCGATTTGAACCAAATTTATATGAGACGCTTAAATCGAGAATAAACTGAAATTTTGTAGGTTTCAGCCGAATAGCTTAGCAAACAAAGAAGTTGTTCATATAAAAACTTAAATCAGGGTCGATCGTTCCTATGGCAGCTATATGATATAGTGGTGCGATTGGCATCAAATTTATATAAGACGCTTGAGTCGTGACTATACTGAAATTTTGTAGGTTTCAGCCGAATAGCTTAGCAAACAAAGAAGTTGTTCATATAAAAACTTGATTTAGGATCAACCGTTCCTATGGCAGCTATATAATATAGTGGTGCGATTTGAACCAAATTTATATAAGACGCTTGAGTCGTGACTAAACTGAAATATTGTAGATTTCAGCCGGACAGCTTAACAAGAAAAGAAGTTGTTCATATAAAAACTTAATTTATGATCGATCTTTCCTATGGCAGCTATATGAAATAGTTGTCCGATTTACACCAAATTTGTATAGGAAGTGTATGTCGCCACTAAATAAAAGTCCTGCAAGTTTTAGCGGGCTAGCTTAATAAACACAAAAGTTTATCATAAGAAAACTGAAATTTCGACCGATCGTTCCTATGGCAGCTATATGATATAGTGGTGCGATTTGAACCAAATTTATATAGGACGCTTCTGTGGTGACTAAACTGAAATTCTTCGCGTTTTAACCGGATAGCTTAACAAACAAAAAAGTTTTTCATATAAAAACTTAATTTAGGATCGATCGTTCCTATGGCAGCTATATGAAATAGTTGTCCGATTTACACCAAATTTATATGAGATGTGTGACTGGTCACTTAATACAATTTCTGTAAGTTTTAGCGGGATAGCTGTTTAATGTTTAAAAAATGAGATTAAATTTTTCTCTGATCAATCTTTTTTCTATATCTTATAGTGATCCGATGTGAATAGTTTTTGGATTATAAGCTGTTTATGGTAAAATAGATAAACCTACGGTTTTTAAAGTCGACTGCTTACCATTTAAGTAAAATATGCTGACCGAAACGTTTAAGTGTTGTGCGACTATCGACATCCTTTGGCCAACTGGTTACCTTACAGATGACATCATCGATAGCCAATGTCATGCCACGTACTAGAAGGCAACTGCCTAAACCCTTCCATAATGTTGTAACACCTTGACGTCGATGCAAATGCACAATACTAGGCAACAATTGAAATGGATGTAAATGATATCGTTGTGAGGCATTATACACTTGACACTGTCGACGCAGCACAATGAACGGATGACTTAATAGATTCTCTGTAACAAGCGATACCCATTGTACGCCAAAGACTAGATATTTACGTATTGATACATCTGCAAGTAAGAAAGATAGAGATGATTATTATACATATATTTACTAGGTGCAAGTGGTGTATAACTTTCAAACCTTCATCCTGACTTTCGAGATATTTGTCCAGAGCTTTGCTTGGTTTATCCAATGGCAGCGATAGATCACGATCGGAATTTAAATATTTTAAATGTGTAACGGCACTTTGATCTGCATTTATATTATCAACAAATTCCTTTTCACGATCATCAATGCTGTAAATAAAGATTTTTTTTTTTTACAATTTTTTCTCTTGGCGTTTTTATATCCGGCAACCATATATTGGGGTACAGTGGGATTATAATATGATTTTTTTTTTTGGCAACAGAAAATATTCAGAATTTTTGAAATTTTTGTCACGCCCCACCTCCTCTCCCTACATCGATTACAGAAATCGCTTATGGCCATAAAAAACTAAGGGATGTCAAAATTTTGGAACACATGGAACACTACGAACACAATCAAATCGGATTATAAACATGAAAGTTATGGCAAATTTAGAAGTTTATCGGGTATTGGACTATGTCCAACTGTCCGTCCGTCCGTCCGTATGATAACCTAGACCACAGAGACTATAGTATTTGTTGCAGAATTTTTGAAATTTTTGTCACGCCCCGCCTCCTCTTCCTCCATCGATTTCGATAACAGAAATCGGTCATAGTCATAAAAAACGGAGGGAATTATCAAATGTTACATGTCAAAATTTTGGAACACTACGAACACAATCAAATCGGATTATAAACATGAAAGTTATGGCAATTTAGTAGGGTACCGGGTATTAGAGAGTCGTGCATACACTGACTGTAACTTTCTTACTTGTTTACCTGTGCGACAGCGGCGAGCCGGGATCCCCAATGTGAGGTAATTTTTGCATATTTTTTATTATTTCCGCTTGTGCTTGCGTCTGGTCGTAGCCACGATTTGTTGCATTCCTTGTTATTGTTATGCAAAATATAAAATTGCATTTAAATATTATATTGCAATGCAATCAATTTACTTACATTAATGTCGAATAATTGTTGATGCTGCCTGACATAATCGTGTGTTATTCTTCTTCTTGTTGTTGTTGTTGTTGTTCTTGTTGTTACTGGTGTTATAGTGTGTTTGTTTGTTTGTTACTTTACACTGCGGCCCTTACGTATTTGTTTGTCTGTATATATATATATTTTATTTGTTATATTAACTTGTGTTCGGGGCAGCACAGCAATCTGTGTGTTTTTTTTTTTTTTTTTACTAAATACTAAATAACTTTTATTTCCATGTAACTGTGTGATTTCAAACTAGAGATGACAGCGTGACAATCAAAACAAAACACACAAACTCACTGCACAGCTGTAATTGTCACGATCGTTCAACATACAAAAAAAAAAAAAAGAAAACATTATAAATTTAAAAAAAAAAATTTATTTTTATATATATATAAATTTATATTAATTATATTTAATAAAATTCAATTTTTAATTATTACTTATAAATTTTTATACGATATTTCACGAACGATATGCAATATGCGCCATCAAGCACGCGTTCATCGCCAAAATCTATCGCATTGTGCAAAATATCGTGCATTTACTTAGCATCGATATGTTGCACAAAAACATTGCTATCGGCGCATTAACAGCTGTTGCGCGCATTTTAAAGTTTTAAAGCGAGATTTGAAAGCGCGCCCATAATATCATATCGTCATGCAAGTAAAAATATTGTTATCGGCGCATTAACAGCTGTTGCGCGCATTTGCTTTACGTTATCGACAAAACAGCTGTTTGCTGATTTTTTCATTTTTCATTTGTATTTTAAAAGCGCGCTCAAATATGCCCAAAATAATAAAAAGAGTTGGTAAAATATGTTTAGCAGCCAATGTATGCGATTTGGAGCGCTCACTGCTTGGTGGACAAAGTTTTCGGTGTGTATTTCTATTAAAATTGTTTTTACATAAAATTAAAGCAAAAACATTTCAACAGTTGGCGCAAATTATCAAATGATGAAAATGAAGTGAAATTTTGTGGCGTAGCTTTAAATGCATTTTGGGTGCTGAAACAACAAACGAAACACATTGACTATGAAGCGCATATGGCGGCAGAATATGAACAGCATGATTTTGATACATTGCTATGTGAATATCTACGCGCTGATTTTGACTTGGTGGCGCAACATGCCAAATGGCTAAAAGCCGATAAAAACTTTGCTAAATTTGTAGGCACAAAGCCGCTGGTGCGCATGCTGTCACAGGAGCCGCTGGAAAATATCATTTGTTTTATGTGCAGTCAAAATAATAATATAAAGCGGTGAGTAAACAAGAAAGTTAAAGGAAAATTGTTTTTCATTTGCCAATTGCAGAATTTCCTCAATGATTCAATGGCTTTGCAGCACATTTGGTTGCAAAATTGGACACTTTTATGGCCAAGATGAATATACATTTCCCACATTGAAAGCATTAAGTGCTGATAGTTGTGATGAGCTTAGTGCAAAGTTACGTGCTGCCAAATTTGGTTATCGTGCCAAATTTATAGCACAATCATTGCAACAAATTGTTGCCCTTGGTGGCACTGACTGGTTCAAACAATTGCGTCAATTGCCCTACGCTGAGGCACGTGAAGCACTTGTTAAATTACATGGTATTGGCTATAAAGTTGCCGATTGCATTTGTCTCATGTCATTGGGTCACCTGGAATCGGTGCCCATCGATACGCATATCTTTCAAATAGCGCAACGTTATTATCTGCCACATTTGGCTAAACAGAAGAGTGTGACAACAAAAATCTATGCTGAGGTATCTGAACATTTTCAACAGTTGCATGGCAAATATGCTGGTTGGGCACAAACGGTGAGTGATTGATATCAGCGGAGTTTATATATTTTCTATATTTCTATTATGTTTTTTTTTTCTTGCTAATTTTCAGGTGCTTTTCTGTGCAGACTTGCAACAGTTTCAAGCTAAGCCGGAATCGAATAAGAAAACATTGATACCTAAGAAAAAAAAGCGCATAGAATAATACATAAATTTGTAAAGTTATTAACTAAGATTAGTACTTAAACTATAGACATAAGCTATAATTTAAGCTTCTGCTCAATTTGTATATTCGTAATACAATCAAGTGTTAAAAGTTATTTACGGTTCGTCAAAGGTTTTTTTTTTTTTTACTCTAACAAAGGTTTTCCATGTGGAATTTTAATTATTAATCGTTGGTTGATATGACAGCTATATAGTGCTCCGATTTGCATCAAACTTGGCTGATATGCTTATGTCATTGCTAAAGCTAAATTCAGTAAGTTTTAAGCATATTCCTTAAGAAGAAAACATTTTTTTCATATCAAAATTAAATTTTCGACCTATTGTTCCTATGACAGCTATATGATATAGTGGTCCAATTTGTATCAAATTTGGCGAATATGCTTAT
>JBAMBR010006891.1:0-98618 GCA_037044475.1 Zaprionus obscuricornis
TATGTTTATGTACTATTTATTCATTCATTTTATGCTTCGCATGGTTTGGCCAAAAATTTTTGGCATAAATGCCATAAACAGTTTATTTAGCAACGGAAAATTAACTGCAAAATGTAGCAACCAAACCAGCAACAACAACACCGCCAACTACAACAACACTGGGCCAGTCAGACGACTGATGATGCTACCCAAGGCAGCAATTGCCATAGCCTCAACCAAAAAAGACAAAAAATTATATATATATATATAGCTGAACTCAACTCGACGCTTTATGACGTTTATACTTCATGTGCAGCTTCATAATTAAGTGGCTGCCTGAAAAAAGTTGGGCGGAGGTTGACTAGAGGGTTGAGTGGCATAATACTAGTAGAAGAGTGGCAAGCTCAACCCACACAACTAGCTTAAGTTGCTGCTGTTGTTGTTGTCCTTTATTTTTTTTTTTTGTAACTGTTGTCTCCTGCACTCAAGGGAGCTTTTAGTTTTGAGCCACGTGAGAAGCATCATTGCTTTGGGTTTGGCTCTTAGCCATAAAAGCGTAGCCCCCAAACGAGGTCAACTGAGGCCACTAAAAACTGCACTGCATACATGTCTCATATAAGTTAGCTGAATATAGTATAATGTATATAAACATATATATAGACAGAGAAAGAGATAGAGATAAAGAAAGAAAGAGATAGATAGATAGATAGTTTGGCTAGATAGATACATTTAAAGACGCACATAAAAGTGTTAGCAGCTCGTTTTCTGTACTTACTAATTTGATGACTGGTGATATTAATGGATGATGGCAACTTACCTGAAAGAAGGCAAAGAAGAAAAAGAGATAGAAAACATTAATATTAAATGTATACGAGCATAGGCAGCAAATTGTTGTTGTTAATTATCTTAATAGTCAAGAAATTTGTGCCACAGTAATTTCTAATTTAAGCTTAAATATTTTAGCTACATTTTTTTTATTATTATTTTTTTTTTTTTTGGCACAATTTAATTTTCTTATGAATTAAATATTTTTAATTTTAGCAGAAATATTTATGCAATTTTTTTTTTAAATTTATTTTCTAAAGACCAAATACTCTATGTAGCTGCAGACTATGCTGCAGACTTTTATTAAATTTTTTAATATTAAATTAAAAAAAAAAAAACACACACGCTGAAAAATTGAATAAAATTCCAATGATAAATATTTGCTTGTTATTTTTTTTTTCATTATTATTCAGTCTTAAATGCTGCGCGCTTTGCTTTAAGTTTCACACACACAAACACTTTGCAGCCGGTGAACAAACACTTTAAAAAATTGATTAGAAAAAAAAAAACCCTTTAACTTGCTCAAGCAACTAGCTAAAGTTTGTTGAGACAGCAATAGAGCGAGAAAGAGAGAGAGAGAGAAGAGCGAAAAAAAAATGTCATAAAAATTCTATTTTCGTATAAAATTTCGAAAGTAATCTAATAAATATTGATTTTCATTCGTCATCGACAACGACGACAACGACGGCAACGTCAACGCTGGCGACGACAACAACATCATCATCAATAGCAGCAACAGCAACAGGAGCATGAGTACTAGCAGTAGCAGTCGCAGCAGCAGTAGTAGTAGTAGCGCCAGCGCCAGTGCCAGGAGTTAAAAGCAGTAACAGCAGCAGCAGCAGCAGTAGCAGCAGCTCTAAGGCCGAGCAGGGCGCGCGTTGTGTAACCCTACACGTGCACACACAGTGATATAAAGAGCCAGGACACGACACGACAGGACAGCAGAGCATACAGCACAGCACAGCAAAGCATAGGACACTAGGGAGTGTGGGAGACTGAGCGACTGAGAGACCGGGAGACAGGCGTAGTCAATAGTCGTTATTTGATATAGTCGAAACCAACAAGCAAGCAACCCATGATGAAACGTGCCTGGGCTGACCGGCTGACCAGTGCGACCACACGCAAAGGGCAAAGAAAGGAAGAGAGGGTCATGTGAACGGATGAGGAGAAGGGACAAAAAGTTTTGGATGGGGTGACCCATCGAGCGATCCCAAAGCGCTGCAAGGGATGAAATCATGCGCGCAACTCGTTTTTCGGACTTGAAGCAAAGCACACACACACACATACACCTAAAGCTACACACACACACACACACACCGACACATATATACAGTTCATTCAATCATTCAAATGTCCTTTGAACTATAAAAATACATGACACTAATAAAGAAAACGAACAAATGACACGACACTACGCTACGTTTGCCACACTTCCATGCTCTCTCTCTCTCTCTCTCTCTCTCTCGCTCCATCTTACACTCGCTCGACTTCAACTTTGCAACCGGTCACGATAAGCAAGCAAAGACATTGCCAGAGACGCTCTACAACCTAAAAAAAAAAAAAAATTGCTATTTAGAGCAATTTATAAGCATACTTTGAGGCGCCTTCCCCCTCACCTACGCTACCAAACTCGACATTTGACATTTACGAGTGCGCCGCAGCGGAGACAGCGACAGTGAAGCAAATGTGCAGACGTTTGCCTTGCAAAATGAGTGAAAGAGAGAGAGATAGAGAGAAAGGGAGATAGAGAGAGATCCCTACTGCTCAACCACATAAATTTCTGGTGCGCTTCCAAACGCTTTTCTGTTGCTATTTATTGCATTTTTATGTAAAATGCGCCGTGCGGTATGTTTGCTGCTATACAATTTTTTTTTTCCTCTTCTTTTTTTTTTTTGCTGTCTCTCTTGCTGCTGCTTCTTTTTTGTTGTTGTTGTTGTTGTATTTAGTACTTACAAGGGCGACATTCCTGAAAAGTTGTTTACGAGCCAAAGAGCGTAATACGTAATACGTAAAAATACGTAAATCGAAAATGTCGCCCCACGCAATGACCAAATTTACGCAATTAAAGACATTTTCGGGGATATATTTTATGGCATACTTTACGGCCTCAATGTGTACACATATATGTGTCGCTTTCTTTCTTTCTATCTCTGTCTGTATCTGTGTTTGTGTGTGTGGGTGTAAGTCTTTACAAAGTACAGGTAAAATTCGATATAAAATAAATAAAGAATTATAGCGCAAGGTTTTTCGAATTCTAAGTTTTATAGTCACATTAATTTTAGTGCAATTTTTTTTTTACTTTGAAGAATATTAAATTTTAAAAAATAAAATTTTTTTATTTTATTTAATTTTATTTTTTTCATATTTTATATATTTTTTATATTATTTTTGGATATGTTTATATATTATTATATTTTTTTTATTATTATTTTATTTAATTTTTTTTTATATTTTTTTTTTTATTTTATTTATTTATTTATTTATTATTATTTTTTTTTTTTGCATATTTTTTTATATTTATTTATTATTGTATTTATTTCTTATTTTATTTATTTATTTTTATTTATATATTTTTATATTATTATTTTTATTTATTATTTAAATTATTTTATTATATTTTTTTTATTTTTATTTTCACTCCGCTTTAAAGCTTCGATATTCAAGTTGAATTTCTCAAAACATTTTATTTCTTTTATTAAAATTTCATAAGCTTGTAAAGCAAAAAGCAAAAGAATTTATTCTATTGCCAAAGGCAATGTGTGAGTATTTGATGTTATACACAACTCTACATCGTTAGCAGCGAGGTGATGTGGGGGTTGGGTCAAGGCAGCTAAGGGCCAAGTCACCTTTATCGCTGGTAAAGCTGTCGCCATTTCTACAAGTATTTTTATGCATTCGTATTCATTTTCACATATTGTGTATATTGTGCATAGTTTCTCGGTTTAATATATGATTTATCAGCGCATCTGCCGAGCTTTGCACATTTTTATGACCATATGTGTCTGTGGCTTCATTCACCATTCGCCATTCACCATGCTCTCTCTACAGTCTCCACAATCGTGGAAAACCACAACAACTGCAATACACAGCAAATGGCAATAGCAATAGCAATAGCAAAAGCAACATAAACTCGGACACGAAATAGCAAAATGCCGAAACTGAACACAAATCAAAACACAGCGCGGAGAGCGCCTTAAAAAAAAACAGTAACAGCAGCAGCAGCTAAGGCCAAACAACACGGGGCAATAAACTATATAGAGGAAGAAGAAGAAGAAGAAGCAGAAGCCTAAACTGAACTGATTCTATATGTTGTCTGTGTTTGGGTCTAGCGCTTTCAGCGCTGTCTATGCCCATGTAATCTCTGTTGACCATAAAGATTTATAGACTATTGTGTGTCGTTGTTGCCGTCGACGTCGATGTCGACGTCACCGTCGCCGTTGCCGTCATAGTCATCGTCGCGGTAGCCGCAGCAATGAAAAGGAAACTTTTTGCAACTTAGCGCCAAACTTTATGCAATAATTTATATATATTGGTCGCATCGCGCGCCTTGCTGCTGCTGTATATATAAATAAAAAAAAAAATGAAAGAAAAATAAAATAAGAAAATAAACGAAACGAAAAGCAATGCCGTCGACCTATACAAAAGGCAATACACATAATAGACAACAACAGGCAAAAACAACAACAATAGCAAAAAAAAAAATAAAATAAACGTAACGCATGTTGTTATAAGTCTTGAAAATATGACGAATTTTGTATACACTAACAATTTAATTTTTTTTTAAGAATGTTTATAAAAATATTTTAAAATTTAATTTTTATAATTTTTGAGTTGCCAAATTTTATTTAATAATTAATTTAAATTTTATTTATTGTTTATTTTATTAATTTACTTAAATTTAATTTTATTTATGCATTTAATTTATTTAAATTTAATTTATTTACTTTTATTTAATTTATTTATTTACTTTTATTTATTTGTTTAATTTTATTTATTTATTTGAATAATTAAAATTTTATTTTATTTATTTATTAAATTTATTGAAATTTAATTTTATTTATTTAAATGAATTTATAAAATTTTATAGACTTTAAAATATTTTATTAAATTTTAGCTACAATTTACACAAAATTATTAATTAAACAATAAAAACACAATTTAGCAATTTAACAATTTCCTTTAACAATCTCAACAAGAAAATCAAAGCAACGCGTTGTAAAACATATGTATAAAAAAAAAAAAATAAAATAATATGAAGCGTTACACATGCCATGCAACGTTACGTTGCCGGGCACGATAAAAAATTAAAAACTTGCTCCTTCGATACACCTAAGCGTTGCAAGAGGAGAGAGAGAGAAGGAGAGTGTGAGAGAGAAGTATAGAGAGTGGGAGAGAGTATGTCAGTGAGTGAATGAATTGTTGTGGGGTTGGGTTTGGGGAGTGAGAAAAACTGTAAGCGGGACTTGCACGCGAACGCGCCAAATGTAAAAGAAAAACTTTTTCAATGAGTTTTTCCTGTCGACGCTGGCGCATCGACGGCAGCAGCGTCGTCGTCAGTTATGAGCCTCCAACACGCCCACAGAGGTAGAGAGAGAGAGAAAAAACTCTTGCGTTATTGTTGTTTGCGTTTTAAATAGACTCAAGTGTTGTTGTTGTTGTCGTTGTAGTTGTTGTTGTTTGCTGTTGTTATTATTGTTGCTGCTGTTGCCGGTGTGGCTGCTGCTGCTGCTGTTGCTGTTGCTACTGCTGCTGGTTGCAGGCATTGTCTGAAGTGCGTTTCGGTTTGCTACTTTTGCCTTATTGTTATGCCAGCTGCTGCTGCTGCTGCTACTGTTACTACTCCTGCTGCTGCGGCTATTGTTGTTGTTTTTTTTTTATTGTTACTGCTGTTGGGATGCTGCAAGCGTCAGCCGCAGCGTTGCAAAAATCAATCGATAGTTAATGGAAAATCGTTATTAATGAAAAGTTTCGCACCCACACGCCGCACTCTGTCTCTGCCTCTGTCTCACGCTCTAGCTACAGCAACGGCGTCGCCGGCAGCAATCGAGCGTGCACTGAGCCATAGCAAAATGCTTGATAAAGTGCAGAGCGTAATAAAAAAAACGCAAAAAAAAAAAAAAGAATGAAAAGAAAAAAAAAAATGAAAGCGCTACATTTAAGTAGCAAACTTCCCGGGCATATAATTTTCTCTTTCTGCTGCTTCTTCTTCTTCTGCATTTTGTTGTTGTTGCTGTTCGTAATTTCATTTGAGTGCGAAAAGTTGCACGCACACATAAAGAGGCAACCGGACGACGACGACGACGACAATGTAAGGGAGTGAGTGAGAAAGCCAATGTGTGAATGAGAGAGATAGCAACAACAAAAAAAAATTTTTTTTTTTTTATATATTTTTTTGTTGTTGCATATTTCGCGCATAAATATTTTATGCATGCAGAGGCAACAAAAGCGTCATCAAAATATACAATGGCAAAACGAAGACTTTGCTCAGAGTTTTGTCTGGTTTTCAACTGTTTGTCTGTCGCACTCATTCTCTCTCTTTCTATCTGTGTGTATGTGTGTATTTGTATCTGTGTTTATGTCGCTTGCTTCCAGGCGCATTTGCACCTCAACAGAAAAGCAAAACTTTTAGGCCAATTTATAATATCAGCTACGTCACATTTGCCTTTCCCTTTGCATTTTATCGTTTGTTTTTTTTTTTTTTCCTTTTGTATTTTCTTCTACTTTTTGCATTGTCGCGCATTGCCTTGATTGAGAGGTTTTAAAAAGTTTTTTTTGGTTCAATAGTCAGAACAAAAGTTTAATGACAGTTTAAGTTGTTTTTGCTGGCAAACGTTGCCTCAAGTTATGCAGCATCTTAAATGGTAAACACAATGCAAACAAAATTATTATACCAAAAAAATAAAAATAAAAATTGCCAACTTTGTAGTGTTGCAAGTTTGTATGCACAGAGAGAGGAAGGCAATATCTATGCTGCAAGATCTGTATCTATATTTATATTGTATTTATATTTATTTAAATATTTTTATTCATTTTATTTGTTGTATAGTATTTCTATTTTTATTTAAATATTAAATATTTATTTAATATCATTTTATTTTTATTTTTTTAAATTTTTTTTATATTAATTTTATATTTTATATTAATTTTAATTATTATATTAATTTTATTTATATTAATTTTAATTTTTTATTTATTTAAATTAATTTTTTTAATGAATTTTTTTTTTAATGTTCACTAAATTATTATTTTTATTATTTATTTTTATTATTTTATTAAATTTATTTAAATTAATTTTTATTATATAAATTCAAATTATTTTTATTTATAATTTATTTAATTCAATATTAATTTTATTTATTTATATAAAAATTATTTTAAATCTTATTTAATTTATTTTTATATGTTTATATACTATAATTTTATATTTTTATTAATTTTATTTTTCTTATTTAAATAAATTTAAAATAATTGGCAAAAAATCTTCAAATTTTCTACTTTTTTTTTAAGCACATTCTATAATTAGCTGCTGACGTTGCTTACACAATGTTGATCAGGAAATTAAGCTGTAATTCTCACAGACCTTTCACTACTTTTATTAGCTCTCTCGTAAGTTTTTTCAATTGCTTTGTGGCTCAAAGTAACTTGCAACCCGAAATTTCGACAATAAAAGACTAAAAACAAATACTAAAACACACAAAATATTTTTCAGTGAAAACCTTTTTTATTTTTGTTTTTTTTTTTTTTTAATCAATTTTGCTAGTACTTTGATATGTAACTGTAAATGTTGAATGTGATTTTGCTGTTGGCATAGCGAACATGTGATAAATGCATTATTTGCTCGTAAAACAAAAAACGGGGGCTATGCAATTTTAGTTTTAGAATCGAATGAAAAGCCTCCCCAAAAAAAAAAAAAAAAAAATGTTTATAGTTGGGTCACGCAGCGTTTTTTATGTTCATTGCAAAATGCTATAAATAAACACACGCATGCTGAGTAAAAGGCCAAAAAGCATTCAATGTTAAACTTTTAACGTTTTTGTAATCACATCAGAACGATCCAGAAATGACGAAGACTACGTAGCAAGGACTACGGCGCAGGCGAAGGGCCAAAAAGTAAACGTAATGCGTTGCATACTTTTCTTTTTTTTTTGATACTTCTACTGTTGATGCTGCTGCTGCTGCTGATGTTGCTGTTGATGCTGCTGCTGATACTGTTGCTTGATGCTGATTTATTGCAACAACAAAGTTTATCATGCATATTTTATGCGTGTAAATGTTGCCGTCATAAAATGTCTTAAAGACTCAGTAGCACTTATACAAAGATACACGAATACACACACACACACACACACACACACACACACAAACACACACACATATGAGCGACCCTTGTGCTAAAATTTTTTGGATTTTGTAATCCCCTCATTGCTTTGGTTTTGGGCAGCGGGAATGGCAGCAGGAGATGAATGGCAAATGCTGCTGCTGCCAGTTGCTGACGCATGTGCGTGGTCGAAATCGTGGCCGGCTTTTTATGCGTACGAGTTGTAATGGCGGCCAATAAAGCTGCCATTCAATGCAGCAAATTGGCATTTTATTAGCGCCACAGGAAGTGCTACGCTTCCCTTTTGGGCTTGCACTAATTTGCGCCACGCACATATATACACATATCTCTATCTCTCACTCTTTCTCTCTATATATATATATATATATCTCTGTCTCTTTCACTGTTGCGATGAGACGCCCTTCGCGTATGTCATAATAAAAATGAGTGTTGAAAACTTTTAACAAACGACAAAATACCAGTCAAAGGCAGCCAACAACAACAACAACAACAACAACAACAACAATAGCAATAAGAAGAAGAAGAAGCAAGCGACACAACACTCTGCAACGCATCGATCGATACATTTAGCTAAAAGGATGTCGTTCCAACTTGTATTCCCTTTTTCTCATACAGCGGGGCATGGTTACGTTTTGAGGTCGTCGCCATACCGCCAACGTTCGCGTCCGTCTTCCGTCGTCTGTCTTTCGTCGTCTACATTCGCGTCACACATCTAAGGCATAACTCAAAGTTTACTCAAGTTACTTGCGCCCAACGACAACGACAACGACGACAACAACGACAACGACGACAACGACGACGACAACGACAAGACACAAAACTTTGTACTTTACATCATTAAAAAGTTTCATTTCTTTCTTTTGCCTTTTTTTTCCATTTTTTTTTTCTTTATTTTTCATTCGTTGCTGCTTTTGCCACTGTGCGCGGCTTGCTGTTGCGCTTCCTCTTTCTTTTTTAGCAACTTTCCAATCCAAGTTTCTACATCTATAGACTGAGTTTAAGCACTACGTTGAGACTCAGTCTCAGTCTCAGTCTGTGACTTTCTCCTTTTGGCAGCAGCAGCTTAGCAATTGACAGTACGCCATCAATCCGTCCGGACTTGACTGAAGGGCAAAGTATTGCTTAATTTGTGCGTTTTGTAGCAATTAAATGAAAAGTATTTGTAAAGATATCTGACAACTTTTTAACAATAGATTCAACGCTTAATGTACAACAACAACAACAACAAAAATTGTATATTAAAACAACAAAGCTCATTAATTCACAGGTAGATGAATTATTATTATTATTATTATTATTATTATTATTATTATTATTATTATTATTATTATTATTATTATTATTATGAGCCTCAAATTCATTTACAAGTTGAAATTTCATTGGTATGCAGAGATTTCGAATTATTTGCCAAGGTAAATTTAATAGAGGTTGAGTTTTTGGGGTATTTTTGACTAGGCAAAATATTTGGAAAATCAATTTATAAAATTTAAATATAAATATAATTATTTACCATTTATTGGCAAATTAATATAAATAAAATATATGAATATAAAAATTTAAATAAAATTTAAATTATTGAAACAAGTAAAAAAAAATTAAAATATAAAATAAAATAATTTTTTTATATATTTAAATTAATTTTTTCATTATTTGTCTAAGTATTGATAAACTGAAATTTATAAAAAAAATATTGAAAAAATATTTAAAAATAAATCAAAGATTAAAAATGAAATTTATAAAATTCAAATAAAAATTATTTAACAACTTAAGAAAAAAAAATTATAAAATAAATATAATAATCTAATAAATAATAATTTTGAAATATTTGCTAAATATTTATAAATTTTTTTGCCACCAAAAAAAAATTCCTCAAAATTATAAAAATAAAAAAAATAAATAAATTTAAATATCTGCTGCCAGTAATTTTACCTCAAGCAACTAAATTGTTGAAATTTATTTCTAAAGAATTTCATAAGGATTTAATAACAGCTTTAGAAACAGTTTTCTAATTTAACAAAAAAAAAAAAAAATAAAAAAAATCTCTGTAACAATCTCAACAACAGCAACAATTGCGAACAATGGAAATATGCAACAATAATAACAACAACAAGAAGAGGCAAAAAAAAAAATATGTAACATTCTCTCAGCTGGCGCTGTCATCGTGTGAAAATCGTGTAATAAACGTGCGCATAATAGAAAAATCCAGCACCAACAGCAGCAACAACAGTAAAGGCAACGGCATAGCAAGGCGTTTAAAAGGGTTTATGCAGTGTATAGCGCTGAGCAGGAGGAGTGATGGTGGGGAACATGGGGAATGGGGGGAGAATATGCCCAGCACAGACACATAGAGTAACTAGCACAAATAAATAGTTGCAATGCTCCAGTTGCTCAACGCCTCGTTCTGGTTGGTTATCCTAGCCGGCGCCGGCTGCTCTGCTTCTTCATGTTTGCTGCTGCTGCTACTGCTGCTGCTGCTAGTGGTGATGGTGGTGGATTCCCTCAATGCCCATGCGCATGGAAAATAGTTACACAAAACTGCACAAAAAAAGCAAAAAAAAAAGATTGCAAAGGGAAGGCTTCAAAATGCAACAGAAGAAAAATATATAACAAAAAAAAATTGTAGCGAGTGTTGCAAGCCGACGACTGCCGGCCGCCAACGACGACTATGACGACGACGACGATGTTGATGATGACGAAGGCAAAGACGCATCTAAGATGGAGTAGGAGGAGCCACTGAATGAATTATGCATTGTTGTCCAGCTAGCAAATGTGTAAGCTGAGCTAGAATTTGCATGGACCTTGCCACATGTGTGTGAGTGTGTGTGTGTGTTGTTGCCCCTTTAGTCTAGTGGCAGTTATTAAGCACCTTTTAGTTTTTTTTTTTTTGTTGCCACTTTATTTTGCATTTTTTTCTTACATTGTGCATCGGTTGCATGGCACGCAACGTTGAGCACAAGTCGACGTATTAGTTGACGATTTAGCGGCAGCACAGGATGAGTATTGCATGCCACACTGTTGCAAGAGGCGACAGTGCGTGTGCGTGTAGCGTTAAATTAAGGCAGTTGAGCTTTGCTTTTCATTTTTCTTTTTCTTTTTTTTTTTTGCAGTGATTGCAACATTGCAGGTAAACAATGAAGTGGCAGGGGGATTTGTGTTGCAACAAATGAAAACAAGAGACTTGTGACGTTGGTAAATTGAAAAAGCAACGGGAAAAAATTGTTAAATGAAAAACAATAATAAATAGAGAATTTTTACTAGAGTTTTCATAGAATTTACATTGTGAGTTTTACGATTGCAACTAAAATTTTAATAAGAATTTTTATTTTTAAATTTTTGTTTTTTTTTTTTTTTAAATTCAATTTAAATATGCAAAAAATGTTCTTTTGTTTATTTTTTCATACATTTTTCAGCTTTATATTTTCCTTTTTTTCTATATTTTCAAATCTGCATAGAAGTTGAACTGTAACGAAAAAAAACTGAAAAAGAACTCAAAAATATTACTAAGCTATCTTCAACTTTGTCTGCATCTCATTCCGTTGCCGCTGCTGTTGCTACTCAAAGTTGCCTCAAGTTGCAACAACTTCAGCTACATTAGACGCCGCCACTTCAATGCGCATTCGAGTTTGTTTTTTTTTTTATATTTTTTGAGTTGCATTTTTTTCTATTTTCGGTGCAAAAAAAAAAAATACGAAAGCACGAAACGGATCTGTTTTCTTTGCCTTATGCTATCTCCCTTGCACTCACTAGTTCTGTCTCTCTCTCTCTTTCAATGTGCAACATGCCTTTCAGCATTTGCTTTCTATTTTCAATAGACGTCGTCGTCAGTTGCCAGTTGCTGTTAATGTTGTTGCTGCCGCAGCAGTAGTTGCTGCTGTTGTTGTTGTTATTGTTGTTATGTTGCTATACGCCGACAAACAATAAAAATGATGCGTTGTATTGCGCGTTGCTGCTGTCCACACTACACGCCTCTTGCACTTCATGCAATGGCATGCCTTATGCCACGTGCTCCATGCCACATGCCCCCAAACACACACAGTTGCTCTAAAATATACCTCCCCCATATTTTGGACACAAACAAAACTCACATATGCTACGAGTCGAGGCCACGGCAGGCAGTTCGCATATGTTGCAAGTTGCAACATTCATGCCGTGATGCTTGTGGCATGACGTTGCTTTACTCTCACCGCCCCAAATCGCCCATTTATATTGATGAAAACGACGTCCAGTTACAGTTCGTTGGCTTTTGCTGCATTTTTCAAGGGAAATACTGCGAAAGAACAGCAACAACAACATCAGCAACAACAACAACAACAAACGGCAAACAGCAGCTGAGACTGTAGAGAAATAGAGAGACTGAGGATTGAATGGATACTGAGAACTGATGCTGAATTTTACACAACCAACGAATGGTCAGACAAATGGAAAGGCTAGTTTGTGAGGGGATGAGGCAGGGCAACGGGCAACGGGCATTGAGGTAGATGGCAGGTGGCAGGTGCCACACTGTTTGCGATATGCAAATGTCATACATTTTGTCAAAGCATAAAGATGTTGTCGGAGACTATATAAAAAATACATGACGCATGTATCTTCTTGCACTTCACAGTTGCAGATACAATTTGACATAGACATAGTTGAAATGCAGATGCATCTTTTATGCCATATACATATACTACTAAGTATATCTTGTCTTCTCTTTCGCAGTTTGCAAAAGCAACAGCAAATAGTTAAAGATTGAAGATTTTTATGTCGTTTTTTTTTTGGGTGGCAGATTTATTTACTTCGACAACAAGCAGCATATATAATGTGAGATTTAAGATACATAGTATATATATATACATATCTATATGCATAATGTAAATGGAAATATGAATGAAAAGCTTATGCTTATATTTAAAGTTTTTTTTATAAATTTATTTATAAATATTAATAAATAATTTTTGTAAGTATTTGAAAACTTTAAATATTTAATTATTTAAATTATATAAAATATTTCATAATATTTAATATATTTTACTAAATTTTAATAAAATTTAAAATAAATTTTAAGTTTATTATTCTTATAAAATTTTTCAAATAATTAAATTTTTTATTTTAAATTGTTTAGTTTTGTTAAAATATTTTAATTTTATTTTCTACAAATTATTGGGAAATAATTTTAAAAATATTTTTATATCATGATATGAAAATAAAAAATTTTAAATAAATTTATTAAAAAAAAAAATATTATAAATAAATTTATTTAAAAAAAAAATATATTATATTATAAATATTATTTAAAAAAAAAATATTATAAATAAATTTATTTAAAAAAAGAAATATTGTAAATAAATTTATTAAGAAAAAAAATATTTTAAATAATTTTTTTTTAAATTTATATTTATAAATATTAAAATAAATAAAAAAAATTATAAATATTAAATATATTTCTTACTAACAATTAGAGATATTTGTTTATAATTTTAATTTATTAAATATTTTAAATATTATAAAAATTTGTTTATTATAGTTATAAGTATTAATATATTTTTTATAAATTATTTTTTTTTATTTTATTATATTTTGTAATATTATTTTATTTTTATTTATTTTATTTGTTATTATTTATCATTATTTTATTTATTTTTATTTATTTATTTATATTATCAATACTAACTCCATCTTCAAGCTATAACTTTAGTTTTCAAGTTGCCACAACTCCCAGTGCATGCCACCATTTTACCTTTTGCCCCAACTCCAACTGATTGGCACGCATTCAACCTGAATCAACAAAACTTGGAGCACTTGAAAACTAAAGTTGTAGCTTGAAGATGAAGTTAGTATTGATAATATAAATAAATAAATAAAAATTAATAAAATAATGATAAATAATAAAAAATAAAATAAATACAAATAAAATAATATTACAAAATATGATAAAATAAAAAAAAAATAATTTATAAAAAATATATTAATACTTATAACTATAATAAACAAATTTTTATAATATTTAAAATATTTAATGAATTAAAATTATAAACAAATATCTCTAATTGTTAGTGAGAAATATATTTAAAATATTTATATTTATTTAAATATTTATAATTATAAATTAAAAAAAAATTATTTAAAATATTTTTTTTCTTAATAAATTTATTTACAATATTTCTTTTTTTAAATAAATTTATTTATAATATTTTTTTTTTAAATAATATTTATAATATAATATATATTTTTTTTAAATAAATTTATTTATAATATTTTTTTTTTAATAAATTTATTTAAAATTTTTTATTTTCGTATCATGATATAAAAATATTTTTAAAATTATTTCCCAATAATTTGTAGAAAATAAAATTAAAATATTTTAACAAAACTAAACAATTTAAAATAAAAAATTTAATTATTTGAAAAATTTTATAAGAATAATAAACTTAAAATTTATTTTAAATTTTATTAAAATTTAGTAAAATATATTAAATATTATGAAATATTTTATATAATTTAAATAATTAAATATTTAAAGTTTTCAAATACTTACAAAAATTATTTATTAATATTTATAAATAAATTTATAAAAAAAACTTTAAATATAAGCATAAGCTTTTCATTCATATTTCCATTTACATTATGCATATAGATTTATATATATATACTATGTATCTTAAATCTCACATTATATATGCTGCTTGTTGTCGAAGTAAATAAATCTGCCACCCAAAAAAAAAACGACACAAAAATCTTCAATCTTTAACTATTTGCTGTTGCTTTTGCAAACTGCGAAAGAGAAGACAAGATATACTAAGTAGTATATGTATATGGCATAAAAGATGCATCTGCATTTCAACTATGTCTATGTCAAATTGTATCTGCAACTGTGAAGTGCAAGAAGATACATGCGTCATGTATTTTTTATATAATCTCCGACAACATCTTTATGCTTTGACAAAATGTATGACATTTGCATATCGCAAACAGTGTGGCACCTGCCACCTGCCATCTACCTCATTGCCCATTGCCCTGCCTCATCCCCTCACAAACTAGCCTTTCCATTTGTCTGACCATTCGTTGGTTGTGTAAAATTCAGCATCAGTTCTCAGTATCCATTCAATCCTCAGTCTCTCTATTTCTCTACAGTCTCAGCTGCTGTTTGCCGTTTGTTGTTGTTGTTGTTGCTGATGTTGTTGTTGCTGTTCTTTCGCAGTATTTCCCTTGAAAAATGCAGCAAAAGCCAACGAACTGTAACTGGACGTCGTTTTCATCAATATAAATGGGCGATTTGGGGCGGTGAGAGTAAAGCAACGTCATGCCACAAGCATCACGGCATGAATGTTGCAACTTGCAACATATGCGAACTGCCTGCCGTGGCCTCGACTCGTAGCATATGTGAGTTTTGTTTGTGTCCAAAATATGGGGGAGGTATATTTTAGAGCAACTGTGTGTGTTTGGGGGCATGTGGCATGGAGCACGTGGCATAAGGCATGCCATTGCATGAAGTGCAAGAGGCGTGTAGTGTGGACAGCAGCAACGCGCAATACAACGCATCATTTTTATTGTTTGTCGGCGTATAGCAACATAACAACAATAACAACAACAACAGCAGCAACTACTGCTGCGGCAGCAACAACATTAACAGCAACTGGCAACTGACGACGACGTCTATTGAAAATAGAAAGCAAATGCTGAAAGGCATGTTGCACATTGAGAGAGAGAGAGAGAGACAGAACTAGTGAGTGCAAGGGAGATAGCATAAGGCAAAGAAAACAGATCCGTTTCGTGCTTTCGTATTTTTTTTTTTTGCACCGAAAATAGAAAAAAATGCAACTCAAAAAATATAAAAAAAAAAACAAACTCGAATGCGCATTGAAGTGGCGGCGTCTAATGTAGCTGAAGTTGTTGCAACTTGAGGCAACTTTGAGTAGCAACAGCAGCGGCAACGGAATGAGATGCAGACAAAGTTGAAGATAGCTTAGTAATATTTTTGAGTTCTTTTTCAGTTTTTTTTCGTTACAGTTCAACTTCTATGCAGATTTGAAAATATAGAAAAAAAGGAAAATATAAAGCTGAAAAATATATGAAAAAATAAACAAAAGAACATTTTTTGCATATTTAAATTGAATTAAAAAAAAAAAAAAAACAAAAATTTAAAAATAAAAATTCGTATTAAAATTTTAGTTGCAATTGTTGCAAACGTGAAAATCACAATGTAAATTCTAGGGAAATTCTAGTAAAAATTCTCTATTTATTATTGTTTTTCATTTAACAATTTTTTCCCGTTGCTGTTTTCAATTTACCAACGTCACAAGTCTCTTGTTTTCATTTGTTGCAACACAACTCCCCCTGCCTCTACATTGTTTACCTGCAATGTTGCAATCACTGCAAAAAAAAAAAAGAAAAAGAAAAATGAAAAGCAAAGCTCAACTGCCTTAATTTAACGCTACACGCACACGCACTGTCGCCTCTTGCAACAGTGTGGCATGCAATACTCATCCTGTGCTGCCGCTAAATCGTCAACTAATACGTCGACTTGTGCTCAACGTTGCGTGCCATGCAACCGATGCACAATGTAAGAAAAAAATGCAAAATAAAGTGGCAACAAAAAAAAAAAAACTAAAAGGTGCTTAATAACTGCCACTAGACTAAAGGGGCAACAACACATACACACACATGTGGCAAGGTCCATGCAAATTCTAGCTCAGCTTACACATTTGCTAGCTGGACAACAATGCACAATTCATTCAGTGGCTCCTCCTACTCCATCTTAGATGCGTCTTTGCCTTCGTCATCATCAACATCGTCGTCGTCGTCGTCATCGTAGTCGTTGTTGGCGGCCGGCAGTCGTCGGCTTGCAACATTCGCTACAACATTTTTTTTTTGTTATATATTTTTCTTCTGTTGCATTTTGAAGCCTTCCCTTTGCAATCTTTTTTTTTTTGCTTTTTTTGTGCAGTTTTGTGTAACTATTTTCCATGCGCATGGGCATTGAGGGAATCCACCACCATCACCACTAGCAGCAGCAGCAGCAAACATGAAGAAGCAGAGCAGCCGGCGCCGGCTAGGATAACCAACCAGAACGAGGCGTTGAGCAACTGGAGCATTGCAACTATTTATTTGTGCTAGTTACTCTGTGTGTCTGTGCTGGGCATATTCTCCCCATATTCCACCCAGTCTCCCTGTTCCCCACCATCACTCCTGCTGCTCAGCGCTATACACTGCATAAACCCTTTTAAACGCCTTGCTATGCCGTTGCCTTTACTGTTGTTGCTGCTGGATTTTTCTATTATGCGCACGTTTATTACACGATTTTCACACGATGACAGCGCCAGCTGAGAGAATGTTACATATATTTTTTTTTTTGCCTCTTCTTGTTGTTGTTTTTATTGTTGCATATTTCCATTGTTCGCAATTGTTGCTGTTGTTGAGATTGTTACAGAGATTTTTTTTTTTTTTTTTTGTTAAATTAGAAAACAGTTTCTAAAGCTGTTATTTAATCCCTATGAAATTCTTTAGAAATAAAGCAGATATTTAAATTTATTTATTTTTTTTTTATTTTAATTTTTATAATTTTGAGGAGTTATTTTTGGTGGTAAAAAATTTTGTAAATATTTAGCAAATATTTCAAAATTATTATTTATTAGATTATTAAATTTATTTTTTAATTTTTTCTTAAATTATTTTTATTTGAATTTTATAAATTTCATTTTTATTCTTTGATTTATTTCTAAATATTTTATTTTTTCAGAAATTTCAGTTTATCAATACTTAGACAAATAATGAAAAAATGAATTTAAATATATAAAAAAATTATTTATTTTATACTTGAATTTATTTTTTAACTAGTTTGAATAAATTAAATTTTTTTTAAATTTTTATATTCATATATTTTATTTATATTAATTTGCCAATAAATGGTAAATAATTATATTTATATTTAAATTTTATAAATTGATTTTCCAAATATTTTGCATAGTCAAAAATACCCCAAAAACTCAACCTCCATTAAATTTACCTTGGTAAATAATTCGAAATCTCTGCATACCAATGAAATTTCAACTTGTAAATGAATTTCAGGCTCATAATAATAATAATAATAATAATAATAATAATAATAATAATAATAATAATAATAATAATAATTCATCCACCTGCGAATTAATGAGCTTTGTTGTTTTAATATACAATTTTTGTTGTTATTGTTGTTGTTGTACATTAAGCGTTGAATCTATTGTTAAAAAGTTGTCAGATATCTTTACAAATACTTTTCATTTAATTGCTACAAAACGCACAAATTAAGCAATACTTTGCCCTTCAGTCAAGTCCGGACGGATTGATGGCGTACTGTCAATTGCTAAGCTGCTGCTGCCAAAAGGAGAAAGTCACAGACTGAGACTGAGACTGAGTCTCAACGTAGTGCTTAAACTCAGTCTATAGATGTAGAAACTTGGATTGGAAAGTTGCTAAAAAAGAAAGAGGAAGCGCAACAGCAAGCCGCGCACAGTGGCAAAAGCAGCAACGAATGAAAAATAAAGAAAAAAAAAAAAATGGAAAAAAAAGGCAAAAGAAAGAAATGAAACTTTTTAATGATGTAAAGTACAAAGTTTTGTGTCTTGTCGTTGTCGTCGTCGTTGTCGTCGTTGTCGTTGTTGTCGTCGTTGTCGTTGTCGTTGGGCGCAAGTAACTTGAGTAAACTTTGAGTTATGCCTTAGATGTGTGACGCGAATGTAGACGACGAAAGACAGACGACGGACGACGGACGCGAACGTTGGCGGTATGGCGACGACCTCAAAACGTAACCATGCTCCGCTGTATGAGAAAAAGGGAATACAAGTTGGAACGACATCCTTTTAGCTAAATGTATCGATCGATGCGTTGCAGAGTGTTGTGTCGCTTGCTTCTTCTTCTTCTTATTGCTATTGTTGTTGTTGTTGTTGTTGTTGTTGTTGTTGGCTGCCTTTGACTGGTATTTTGTCGTTTGTTAAAAGTTTTCAACACTCATTTTTATTATGACATACGCGAAGGGCGTCTCATCGCAACAGTGAAAGAGACAGAGATATATATATAGAGAGAGAGAAAGAGTGAGAGATAGAGATATGTGTATATATGTGCGTGGCGCAAATTAGTGCAAGCCCAAAAGGGAAGCGTAGCACTTCCTGTGGCGCTAATAAAATGCCAATTTGCTGCATTGAATGGCAGCTTTATTGGCCGCCATTACAACTCGTACGCATAAAAAGCCGGCCACGATTTCGACCACGCACATGCGTCAGCAACTGGCAGCAGCAGCATTTGCCATTCATCTCCTGCTGCCATTCCCGCTGCCCAAAACCAAAGCAATGAGGGGATTACAAAATCCAAAAAATTTTAGCACAAGGGTCGCTCATATGTGTGTGTGTTTGTGTGTGTGTGTGTGTGTGTGTGTGTGTGTGTATTCGTGTATCTTTGTATAAGTGCTACTGAGTCTTTAAGACATTTTATGACGGCAACATTTACACGCATAAAATATGCATGATAAACTTTGTTGTTGCAATAAATCAGCATCAAGCAACAGTATCAGCAGCAGCATCAACAGCAACATCAGCAGCAGCAGTAGCATCAACAGCAGCAGTATCAAAAAAAAAAAAAAAAGTATGCAACGCATTACGTTTACTTTTTGGCCCTTCGCTTGCGCCGTCGTCCTTGCTACGTAGTCTTCGTCATTTCTGGATCGTTCTGATGTGATTACAAAAACGTTAAAAGTTTAACATTGAATGCTTTTTGGCCTTTTACTCAGCATGCGTGTGTTTATTTATAGCATTTTGCAATGAACATAAAAAACGCTGCGTGACCCAACTATAAACATTTTTTTTTTTTTTTTTTTTTGGGGAGGCTTTTCATTCGATTCTAAAACTAAAATTGCATAGCCCCCGTTTTTTGTTTTACGAGCAAATAATGCATTTATCACATGTTCGCTATGCCAACAGCAAAATCACATTCAACATTTACAGTTACATATCAAAGTACTAGCAAAATTGATTAAAAAAAAAAAAAAACAAAAATAAAAAAGGTTTTCACTGAAAAATATTTTGTGTGTTTTAGTATTTGTTTTTAGTCTTTTATTGTCGAAATTTCGGGTTGCAAGTTACTTTGAGCCACAAAGCAATTGAAAAAACTTACGAGAGAGCTAATAAAAGTAGTGAAAGGTCTGTGAGAATTACAGCTTAATTTCCTGATCAACATTGTGTAAGCAACGTCAGCAGCTAATTATAGAATGTGCTTAAAAAAAAAGTAGAAAATTTGAAGATTTTTTGCCAATTATTTTAAATTTATTTAAATAAGAAAAATAAAATTAATAAAAATATAAAATTATAGTATATAAACATATAAAAATAAATTAAATAAGATTTAAAATAATTTTTATATAAATAAATAAAATTAATATTGAATTAAATAAATTATAAATAAAAATAATTTGAATTTATATAATAAAAATTAATTTAAATAAATTTAATAAAATAATAAAAATAAATAATAAAAATAATAATTTAGTGAACATTAAAAAAAAAATTCATTAAAAAAATTAATTTAAATAAATAAAAAATTAAAATTAATATAAATAAAATTAATATAATAATTAAAATTAATATAAAATATAAAATTAATATAAAAAAAATTTAAAAAAATAAAAATAAAATGATATTAAATAAATGTTTAATATTTAAATAAAAATATTTCTATACAATAAATAAAATGAATAAAAATATTTAAAAAAATATAAATATAGATACAGATCTTGCAGCATAAATATTGCCTTTCCTTTTGTATGCATACAAACTTGCAACACTACAAAGTTGGCAATTTTTATTATTATTTTTTTTTGGTATAATAATTTTGTTTGCATTGTGTTTACCATTTAAGATGCTGCATAACTTGAGGCAACGTTTGCCAGCAAAAACAACTTAAACTGTCATTAAACTTTTGTTCTGACTATTGAACCAAAAAAACTTTTTAAAACCTCTCAATCAAGGCAATGCGCGACAATGCAAAAAGTAGAAGAAAATACAAAAAGAAAAAAAAAAAAAAAAACGATAAAATGCAAAGGGAAAGGCAAATGTGACGTAGCTGATATTATAAATTGGCCTAAAAGTTTTGCTTTTCTGTTGAGGTGCAAATGCGCCTGGAAGCAGGCGACATAAACACAGATACAAATACACACACACACACAGATAGAAAGAGAGAGAATGAGTGCGACAGACAAACAGTTGAAAACCAGACAAAACTCTGAGCAAAGTCTTCGTTTTGCCATTGTATATTTTGATGACGCTTTTGTTGCCTCTGCATGCATAAAATATTTATGCGCGAAATATGCAACAACAAAAAAATATATAAAAAAAAAAAAATTTTTTTTTGTTGTTGCTATCTCTCTCATTCACACATTGGCTTTCTCACTCACTCCCTTACATTGTCGTCGTCGTCGTCGTCCGGTTGCCTCTTTATGTGTGCGTGCAACTTTTCGCACTCAAATGAAATTACGAACAGCAACAACAACAAAATGCAGAAGAAGAAGAAGCAGCAGAAAGAGAAAATTATATGCCCGGGAAGTTTGCTACTTAAATGTAGCGCTTTCATTTTTTTTTTTTCTTTTCATTCTTTTTTTTTTTTGCGTTTTTTTCATTACGCTCTGCACTTTATCAAGCATTTTGCTATGGCTCAGTGCACGCTCGATTGCTGCCGGCGACGCCGTTGCTGTAGCTAGAGCGTGAGACAGAGGCAGAGACAGAGTGCGGCGTGTGGGTGCGAAACTTTTCATTAATAACGATTTTCCATTAACTATCGATTGATTTTTGCAACGCTGCGGCTGACGCTTGCAGCATCCCAACAGCAGTAACAATAAAAAAAACAACAACAATAGCCGCAGCAGCAGGAGTAGTAACAGTAGCAGCAGCAGCAGCAGCTGGCATAACAATAAGGCAAAAGTAGCAAACCGAAACGCACTTCAGACAATGCCTGCAACCAGCAGCAGTAGCAACAGCAACAGCAGCAGCAGCAGCCACACCGGCAACAGCAGCAACAATAATAACAACAGCAAACAACAACAACTACAACGACAACAACAACAACACTTGAGTCTATTTAAAACGCAAACAACAATAACGCAAGAGTTTTTTCTCTCTCTCTCTACCTCTGTGGGCGTGTTGGAGGCTCATAACTGACGACGACGCTGCTGCCGTCGATGCGCCAGCGTCGACAGGAAAAACTCATTGAAAAAGTTTTTCTTTTACATTTGGCGCGTTCGCGTGCAAGTCCCGCTTACAGTTTTTCTCACTCCCCAAACCCAACCCCACAACAATTCATTCACTCACTGACATACTCTCTCCCACTCTCTATACTTCTCTCTCACACTCTCCTTCTCTCTCTCTCCTCTTGCAACGCTTAGGTGTATCGAAGGAGCAAGTTTTTAATTTTTTATCGTGCCCGGCAACGTAACGTTGCATGGCATGTGTAACGCTTCATATTATTTTATTTTTTTTTTTTTATACATATGTTTTACAACGCGTTGCTTTGATTTTCTTGTTGAGATTGTTAAAGGAAATTGTTAAATTGCTAAATTGTGTTTTTATTGTTTAATTAATAATTTTGTGTAAATTGTAGCTAAAATTTAAAAAAATATTTTAAAGTCAATAAAATTTTATAAATTAATTTAAATAAATAAAATTAAATTTAAATAAATTAAATAAATAAATAAAATTAAATTTTAATAAATTTAATAAATAAATAAAATTAAATTTTAATAATTTAAATAAATAAATAAATAAAAGTAAATAAATAAATAAAATTAAATAAATAAATAAATTAAATAAATTTAAATAAATTAAATGCATAAATAAAATTTAATTTAAGTAAATAAATTAAATAAATAAAAAATAAAATAAAAATTAATTATTAAATAAAATTTGGCAACTCAAAAATTATAAAAATTAAATTTTAAAATATTTTTATAAACATTCTTAAAAAAAAATTAAATTGTTAGTGTATACAAAATTCGTCATATTTTCAAGACTTATAACAACATGCGTTACGTTTATTTTTTTTTTTTTTTTGCTATTGTTGTTGTTTTTGCCTGTTGTTGTCTATTATGTGTATTGCCTTTTGTATAGGTCGACGGCATTGCTTTTCGTTTCGTTTATTTTCTTATTTTATTTTTCTTTCATTTTTTTTTGTTTTTTTTTTTTTTATTTATTTATATATACAGCAGCAGCAAGGCGCGCGATGTGACCAATATATATAAATTATTGCATAAAGTTTGGCGCTAAGTTGCAAAAAGTTTCCTTTTCATTGCTGCGGCTACCGCGACGATGACTACGACGGCAACGGCAACGGCAACGGTGACGTCGACATCGACGTCGACGGCAACAACGACACACAATAGTCTATAAATCTTTATGGTCAACAGAGATTACATGGGCATAGACAGCGCTGAAAGCGCTAGACCCAAACACAGACAACATATAGAATCAGTTCAGTTTAGGCTTCTGCTTCTTCTTCTTCTATATAGTTTATTGCCCCGTGTTGTTTGGCCTTAGCTGCCGCTGCTGTTACTGTTTTTTTTTTTTTTTTTTAAGGCGCTCTGCGCGCTGTGTTTTGATTTGTGTTCAGTTTCGGCATTTTGCTATTTCGTGTCCGAGTTTATGTTGCTTTTGCTATTGCTATTGCTATTGCCATTTGCTGTGTATTGCAGTTGTTGTGGTTTTCCACGATTGTGGATAGTGTAGAGAGAGCATAGTGAATGGCGAATGGTGAATGGAGCCACAGACACATATGGTCATAAAAATGTGCAAAGCTCGGCAGATGCGCTGATAAATCATATATTAAACCGAGAAACTATGCACAATATACACAATATGTGAAAATGAATACGAATGCATAAAAATACTTGTAGAAATGGCGACAGCTTTACCAGCGATAAAGGTGACTCGGCCCTTGGCTGCCTTGACCCAACCCCCACATCCTCTCGCTGCTAACGATGTAGAGTTGTGTATAACATCAAATACTCACACATTGCCTTTGGCAATAGAATAAATTCTTTTGCTTTTTGCTTCACAAGTTTATGAAATTTTAATAAAAGAAATAAAATGTTTTGAGAAATTCAACTTGAATTTCGAAGCTTTAAAGCAGAGTGAAAATAAAAATAAAAAAAATATAATAAAATAATTAAAATAATAAATAAAAATAATAATATATAAATATAATAATATAGAAATATATAAATAAAAATAAATAAATAAAATAAGAAATAATTATAATAATAAATAAATATAAAAAAAAAATATGCAAAAAAAAAATTTAAAAAATAATAATAAATAAATATAATCATAAATAAATAAAATAAAAAAAAAATTAAATCAAATAATAATAAAAAAATAAAATAATAAATAAATAAAATAATAAGTAATTATAATAATATATAAACATATCCAAAAATAATATAAAAAATATATAAAATATGAAAAAAAAAATAAAATTAAATAAAATTAAAATTTTTAAAAATTTAATATTCTTCAAAGTAAAAAAAAAATTGCACTAAAATTAATGTGACTATAAAACTTAGAATTCGAAAAACCTTGCGCTATAATTCTTTATTTATTTTATATCGAATTTTACCTGTACTTTGTAAAGACTTACACCCACACACACAAACACAGATACAAACAGAGATAGAAAGAGAGAAAGCGACACATATATGCGTACACATTGAGGCCGTAAAGTATGCCATAAAATATATCCCCGAAAATGTCTTTAATTGCGTAAATTTGGTCATTGCGTGGGGCGACATTTTCGATTTACGTATTTTTACGTATTACGTATTACGCTCTTTGGCTCGTAAACAACTTTTCAGGAATGTCGCCCTTGTAAGTACTAAATACAACAACAACAACAACAACAAAAGAAGCAGCAGCAAGAGAGACAGCAAAAAAAAAAAATGAAGAGAAGAGAAAAAAATTGTATAGCAGCAAACATACCGCACGGCGCATTTTACATAAAAATGCAATAAATAGCAACAGAAAAGCGTTTGGAAGCGCACCAGAAATTTATGTGGTTGAGCAGTAGGGATCTCTCTCTATCTCTCTCTCTCTCTCTCTCTCAATATCTATCTCTCTCTTTCACTCATTTTGCAAGGCAAACGTCTGCACATTTGCTTCACTGTCGCTGTCTCCGCTGCGGCGCACTCGTAAATGTCAAATGTCGAGTTTGGTAGCGTAGGTGAGGGGGAAGGCGCCTCAAAGTATGCTTATAAATTGCTCTAAATAGCAATTTTTTTTTTTTTTTAGGTTGTAGAGCGTCTCTGGCAATGTCTTTGCTTGCTTATCGTGACCGGTTGCAAAGTTGAAGTCGAGCGAGTGTAAGATGGAGCGAGAGAGAGAGAGAGAGAGAGAGAGCATGGAAGTGTGGCAAACGTAGCGTAGTGTCGTGTCATTTGTTCGTTTTCTTTATTAGTGTCATGTATTTTTATAGTTCAAAGGACATTTGAATGATTGAATGAACTGTATATATGTGTCGGTGTGTGTGTGTGTGTGTGTAGCTTTAGGTGTATGAGTGTGTGTGTGTGTGCTTTGCTTCAAGTCCGAAAAACGAGTTGCGCGCATGATTTCATCCCTTGCAGCGCTTTGGGATCGCTCGATGGGTCACCCCATCCAAAACTTTTTGTCCCTTCTCCTCATCCGTTCGCATGACCCTCTCTTCCTTCCTTTGCCCTTTGCGTGTGGTCGCACTGGTCAGCCGGTCAGCCCAGGCACGTTTCATCATGGGTTGCTTGCTTGTTGGTTTCGACTATATCAAATAACGACTATTGACTACGCGCCTGTCTCCCGGTCTCTCAGTCGCTCAGTCTCCCACACTTCCTAGTGTCCTATGCTTTGCTGTGCTGTGCTGTGCTGTATGCTCTGCTGTCCTGTCGTGTCGTGTCCTGGCTCTTTATATCACTGTGTGTGCACGTGTAGGGTTACACAACGCGCGCCCTGCTCGGCCTTAGAGCTGCTGCTGCTGCTGTTACTGCTTTTAACTCCTGGCACTGGCGCTGGCGCTACTATTGCTGCTGCTGCTGCGACTGCTACTGCTAGTACTCATGCTCCTGTTGCTGTTGCTGCTATTGATGATGATGTTGTTGTCGTCGCCAGCGTTGACGTTGCCGTTGCCGTCGTTGTCGTCGTTGTCGATGACGAATGAAAATCAATATTTATTAGATTACTTTCGAAATTTTATACGAAAATAGAATTTTTATGACATTTTTTTTTTTCGCTCTTCTCTCTCTCTCTCTCTTTCTCGCTCTATTGCTGTCTCAACAAACTTTAGCTAGTTGCTTGAGCAAGTTAAAGGGTTTTTTTCTTCTATTTTCTAATCAATTTTTTAAAGTGTTTGTTCACCGGCTGCAAAGTGTTTGTGTGTGTGTGTGAAACTTAAAGCAAAGCGCGCAGCATTTAAGACTGAATATTAAAAAAAAAAAAATAACAAGCAAATATTTATCATTGGAATTTTATTAAATTTTTCTCTACTTTATTTTTAAAAAATTTTATATTAAAAAATTTAATAAAAGTCTGCAGCATATAGAGCTGCATAGAGTTTTTGGTCTTTAGAAAATAACTTAAAAAAAAATTTGCATAAATATTGCTGCTAAAATTAAAAATATTTAATAAGAAAATTAAATTGTGCCAAAAAAAAAAATAATAAAAAAAAAATGTAGCTAAAATATTTAAGCTTAAATTAGAAATTACTGTGGTACAAATTTCTTGTCTATTAAGATAATTAACAACAACAATTTGCTGCCTATGCTCGTATACATTTAATATTAATGTTTTCTATCTCTTTTTCTTCTTTGCCTTCTTTCAGGTAAGTTGCCATCATCCATTAATATCACCAGTCATCAAATTAGTAAGTACAGAAAACGAGCTGCTAACACTTTTATGTGCGTCTTTAAATGTATCTATCTAGTCAAACTATCTATCTATCTATCTCTTTCTCTCTCTATCTCTCTGTCTATCTCTTTCTCTTTCTCTGTCTATATATATGTTTATATACATTATACTATATTCACCTAACTTATATGAGACATGTATGCAGTGCAGTTTTTAGTGGCCTCAGTTGACCTCGTTTGGGGGCTACGCTTTTATGGCTAAGAGCCAAACCCAAAGCAATGATGCTTCTCACGTGGCTCAAAACTAAAAGCTCCCTTGAGTGCAGGAGACAACAGTTACAAAAAAAAAAACAACAACAACAGCAGCAACTTAAGCTAGTTGTGTGGGTTGAGCTTGCCACTCTTCTACTAGTATTATGCCACTCAACCCTCTAGTCAACCTCCGCCCAACTTTTTTCAGGCAGCCACTTAATTATGAAGCTGCACATGAAGTATAAACGTCATAAAGCGTCGAGTTGAGTTCAGCTATATATATATATATAATTTTTTTTTTTTTTTGGTTGAGGCTATGGCAATTGCTGCCTTGGGTAGCATCATCAGTCGTCTGACTGGCCCAGCCTTACTGCTGTTAGTTGTTGCCGCTACTGCTGCTGCTGCTACTGCTGCTGCTGCTGTTGCTGTTGCTGGCTGGTTGCTACATTTTGCAGTTAATTTTCCGTTGCTAAATAAACTGTTTATGGCATTTATGCCAAAAATTTTTGGCCAAACCATGCGAAGAAGCAATGAGAATGAGAGGAGCGCACAAAAGCGGATGAAGGATGACGATGAATGAGGCGCCTGCTGTTAGTCGATGTTACGGTTGCTTTACGACTATATCTCTGTATGAGAGAGGCAGAGAGAGAGAGAGTGAGAGAGTGAGAGTGAGAGTGGGAGTAAGAGAACATGCATGCTCTGCCAGCCAGCCAGATGTGAGCTGTGAGCTTTTTTGCATAGCCGAGACACACCCACAGACAAACATACTCACACACACACACACACACACACACACACACATATGCACCCATACACTCACGTACACACACACAGGAGAGAGACGTGCAGCCTGTCGCTTTGTTGTTGCTTGTCTGCAAGCTACGCTTGCTTTTTAATTGTAATTTTTTGCATGCCTAAGAGTGTGCAATGCTTATGCCATACAAGCCTTAAAGCCTGACACACACACACACACATACACACACATGTACACATATACATCAACAAATTTTGTTAATTAAAAATTTCAGAGTAAAAAATAAACTCAAGTCTGTTTATAATTAACAGAAAATCAACTATAAAGCAGCAGCAGTTGCTTCATTTTATAAGCAAAAATTAAAAGTAAATTAATTTGATAAAAAATATTAAATAAAAATTAAAAGAAGATTATAAAAATTTGCAATGAAAAAAATATTAAAATTATAATTATTTAAATTATACAAATTATGAAAAATTATTAAAAGGAAAATATTATAAAAAATTAAAAAATGTATAAATTATAAAAGATTAAATAATATTTAAATTTAAAAATTTATAAAAAATTATAAAAATAATAATAATAAATATTAAATAAATAAAATAAGTAACAAAAAATTTGTACAAGCCTTTATATAAATATGAAAATATCACAACTCAAATTTCTTTTGCTATAAATTTAAATAAATATCTTTGTGCGTTAAAACCTTTGATTAGTTGCTGCATTTAAATTTTAACTGCTTTCCCAAATGTTTATTTGTTTTTGCGCCTTCTTTTTTTATTTTTATTTTTATTTTTTTTTGGCTTAAACTTAATAACTGGCAACTGATTGTTGTGTGTTCGCTGACCCGTACTTATACTCACACTCACAATCAAAGTGAGTGTCAGAGTGTGAGTCAGAGTAAGAGTCAGAGTCACATTCAGTCACAGATATATATATATATATATATTAATGAATATTTACATTTTATGCAGCCAGGCGAAAACACACTCTTGCACACCCACACACAAACACATACAAACACATACAAACACATACAGACAAGCACTGACAATTTGGCAGTCACCGCAATCATAAAAATTTCACCCCAGCCAAATGAAAGGCAGCCAAAAAAATAAAAAGCAACCCAGATATATATATACTATATATATATATATATATATATTTATATAGATAGATATATAAGCGAATACGGGGCCCGTCCGTCAGTCGCCTCTGCGCCTCATTTAAATGCAAATTTTGACGAGCGGTTTTACCATTCTTCTTCGCATTCTGCTTCTTTGGCTCTTGAATGAAAACATTAAAATTAAAAAAAAAAAAATAAAAAATTATACATATACAAATATATATATATATATATATATATATGTATATGTATGTATAACATGGCCTGCTTTTAGGCTGCCTAGTTGTGTATGTCTCTGTATATTTGTCTGTCTGTTTGTTAGTCTGTCTGTGTGTAGGTGGATGAGGCAAACGCTCGTGAGAATAATTCAAGGTGATAGCTTAATTGAAATATGCTTTTAGGCGCTTTGCTCTGTGCCTCGACTCATTTTGCATACTTCAACGTTGACGTTGACTTCGACGTCAACTTCAGCATTCATTTTGTTGTGAATTTTACCAAGCGTCGGGTGCATATTTTATGGCGCTGCGGTCGACCACAGCAAAACCAAAAAATAAAAAAAAAACACCCAAAATAAAAACTCGAAAAGCCAACAACAATAGCTTAAAGAGAAACAACAAATACAAGCAACCGCAGCAATAACAAAAAAAAAAAAATAAATAAAATGAAAAAAAAAAACCCGACGCTGCTTAATGTTATGCAAAGTGTTTGAGCCTGCGGCAAGTAGGAACAGGAAGCAGCATACATCCGGGAAAGTCAACTCTGTTGCCTGCCAACTGATGACTGCTGACTGCCTGATGCACAAGAGCCGTCATCATCTTTAATTGCTAGCCATTTCAATTCTCATTTCAACTTCAATTGACTTTCAACGCCAGCTCAAATTAAAAATCAGAAAAAAAAAAACAAAAAAAAAAATGTGAAAATGTGAATTTATTGCAGGTTTATTTAAAATGCAGATTTCAGTGTGTTAAAAACTCATAATAAGCATTTGTTTAAATTTACTAACTAAATTAATTGCAATGCTTTATTACGCAATTTTCATATACTTCCCTTTAACTATTATTGCAAAATAAAACTTAATAAATAAAATTTTTTATCAACATTCACTAGCTTCCCTTTTAAGCAGGAAAAAATAAAAAAAAATTTTATTTGCATTTTTTTTTTTTTAAGCTTTTACACTAAAGATTTCTCAGCAATTTTCAAATGCTAAGAAGCTTAAAGATAAAAGAGAGAGAGAGAGAGTGAGAGAGGGAACGACTAGTATTACAAGACTCTTTCTTATATTTATAATTTGCATGTTTTCATGTCCAAGCAACACATAAAATTTTGTACATGTTCCATAGGAAATTTAATAGTTATTAAAAAAAAAAAAAAAAAAAAACATTTATAAAATTTCCTAGAATTACTTGCAGAATCGAAAAGAAAAAGAGAAAAGAAAAAAAATGAAAAAATATTGAAATAGAATTTATGGTAAAATTTTCGTACGCACTGCGCTTAGAGGCTTAAAATTGTGTTAAAGCTTTAATACATTTGCTGGCTTTCAAGTTTCTAACCAAATACTGTGCTCCCATAGAGCAGAGACCAGGCCACAGTTAGAGTCAGAGCAGCCCAGCAGCTAGTTAAATTCAATATAAGAGGAAAATTTGTGTGCAGAAAGACAGAGAGGGAGAGAGAGAGGGAGAGAGAGGGAGAGCATAGAGAAAAATAAACCGCTTAAAATGGCTTTGAGCAGTGCAAATAGCACAAAACGCATTTTCAACGCATGCAAATGACAACAAGGCATACGCAAATATACATACAGCACACACACACACACACACACACATATATATATATATATAACGACTTGGACATATGGAAAATATAGATATATATATATATATATATTTGTTTGTGTGTGCATAAGTGAAGTAGATCTTTGTAATCTCAAATGCTCAAGGCGTGCAAATATTCAATTTTAAATATGCAGCCGAAAAACATACAGCAAAAAAATAAAGAAAAAAAATTCTAGTAGCAAAAATGTCTCCCTATTTTCAGCAGTTGCCATTCCTCACTACACACTCACTCTCTCTCACTCTCACAGTGTATGTCTCTTGTTCAGTTACTCGCTCAGTTTGAGTCTATCCGACTCTGTCATAAACACAATGTCATGACAACTTTTGAAATTTGAATTTCAAAGCAAAAATGTTCTCTCATTTATTCATTTGCTCAGTCATTCATTGCCATTTATTTTATTGCTTGCTCAGAGCAACAAAACTCATACAAATACACACACACACATACAGAGGATGTATACAAATACACGCACTAACACTTACAGTAGCTGCAAAAATTGGTACATGTCCATTTCTCTAGTATATTTAGCTACCTTACTTCCTCTCTCTGTGTGTCTTTCGCTTTCTATCTTTGTGTGCGTCTGTTGCCACACCCGAAACATATATCACACACATACACACACACACACACACACACACGTACATATTTCGCTGTTGAAATCTCTAGTGAAATTCCTTGCAAGCAAAAGTCCTTGCACATCTCTTTTGATCTGGCCAAAAAATGTTTCTGGCTGTCAATAAATGCGTTGCGAAAGACCCCCAAAAATTGTATTAATTTAGATTTCATTTAGTTTAGTTATGCGTTGTCCTTTTGGGTCGATGATAGTTCTTGGGCTTCTTCCACAACAACAACAGCAACAACAACAAAAAGCCAGCGTGATTTTATGATCAAAGCGTAACATACTACATACTCTAAGGCATACTATATTCTCTCTCTCTCTCTCTCTCTCTCTGTCTCTCTTTCTCTCTCTCTCTCTCTATCTTTGTCTATATGCTTTTGTTTCTTATATATTTTGTTTTCTTTTTTTCTTTGCTCTCTGCTGTTTTCTGTTTTTGTTTTGTTTTTAAAGTTTAAGACGCGTCAGTTTTATGCGCTCGTAAAATTTGACTAGTCCCAAGATTTCCATTCCACTTGTCTAGCTTCTTTTCTAGCTATTTTTTTTTTTTTTTTGTTTTGGCCTTCGCCTTTTACTATTGCCTTTGGCCTAGAGTTTTTGTATCCCTTTGTGTCCTTTTGCTGTGCGCTCATTAAATGCCTTGAAAGTTGTGCAAATGTTTTCATTATCAGCTGAGAGTTTCTACATGTGTGCAGGGTTGATTTCTAATCTCACAACATACTATATGTCTCTCACTCTCTCTCTCTCTCTCTCTGTATGTATGTGTGTCTGTGTCGTCTATGTAAATTTAACGGGGGTGCGAGCTAAGACCGACCTCCCCTGAGGGTGCAATCTGATGTTTAATTTTTTGGCCATATTATTATTTTAATAAGCAATTCACTGTCGTTGCCTGCCTGCTTGCCTGCCTAAAATACGAACACGTGGCGCACAACCTTATAAAGTAGTAGAGAATAAATAGATCCATTTATAGGTAACTGAACTTTTATGTTTTCATAATTGTACTTAGCACATCAACCAAATGTAATACTATGCTCAAAACTAGACTCACAGGCAATGGGAAATTGCAATCTGTGCGTGCCGTCTGTGCTATTCTCATGTAACATTTCAAATTATATTTATATCTTTTGCTGATAATATCTTATCATCAGTCGAATAAGACATCAAATAAATGACTGTCTGTTGGTCAAGCCATGCCTTGGCAGGCAACTGTCCAGTTGTGTGATAATGCGCTTATTGTCTATGAACACTCCCTTAACTTTTTCTAGTTGCTCTGTCACGTGTATAATTATCTAATACAACAGTTAGAATATAATTATGTAAATAATGTGCTTAGAAAGTATTTATTATATAATAACAAATAATTAAAAAAAAAAAAATACAAATTTTTTTATTATAATATATTTATAGAAGTTTTTAAAAAATTTATTTAATTCTTTTTTAAAAATATTCAAAAACACTGCAAAAAATTTCAAAAAATTAAATATAATTTTTATAAATATATAAATATATATATAAATATAAATATAATTTTTATAAATATATAAATATATTTTTTATAAATATATTTAATTTTTTTTTAATAATATTATAAAAATTTCTAAAATATTTAATTTAAATTTATGAAAAATATTTTAAAAAAAAGTTGCAATATTTAAAATATTAAATAAATAAATATAATAATATTTAAAATATTTTTAAATATTTAAATAAAAATATTTCAAGAATATATGAACAAATCTTTGCTATTTAAATTTATATAATATTATAAACAAATTATAAATAATATTCTAATTATTATTTTTAAAATATTTTATTTAAATTTTTCAAATATTTAATTTAGATCAGTTATTAAAAAAAATAGTGTAAAATTTTGCCAACATTTTTAATCTAAAATTAAAATTTTTTATATATTTTTTTTCACAACTTGTAAATAATAGAAAAATTGCATGTCAACGAAATACTGTGTGATTTTACACAGAATTTTTCACTTCATTTATATAACATTACTCAACGCTTGATACAATGGTTATTATCGCGACTTATGGCCGCCCTGGCAGAAATAAAGTTGAACACAAAAAACACTTAAAACGTCACTCTTCAAAGTTTATTAAATACGAATTTATAACGCACATATGAGCTCCTCTTATTCTCTTATGCTCATTGATGCTGACGAAAAAAAAAACAAACAAAAATCAAGTTTCTCTCTCTGTCTCTCTCATATACACTTTTTGCCCCTTTTTTTGCAGTTAATGAAAGAACAGTGAAAGGTTTGTGAGGCGGGAATTAAGCAACATTGCAGAGGGTCGCATGTCAGTTTGGGGTCGCAATTGGACTCCATCATTTCCCATATGTGTGTGTATGAGAGAGAGTGTATGTGTGTAGAGTTGGCACTTCTCTCAAGTGTTTTGCTTCTGGTTACACTTTGCTCTGTTTTGTTGGTATTTTGCCATAACTTGTACAAATACGCAAACATTTCAACACATTTTGCCTGCAAAACACTTTGTCTTTTAGCTTTTGCCGCTTGCCTGCTACTCAAATCCCGTTCTCTCTCTCTCTCTCTATATATATATATATATTATATATATATAAGCGTACGACTTTTAATTTAAGCCCACTTAACACCTCATAAAACAGGCTACGTTCTGACTGAATGTTTGACTGACTGGCAGACTGACAGACTGACAACTTTTTGTCTTTTATATTGTTCTCGCTCTATCTCACACTGACATATAAATTTTCTCTTGAGTTTCGGTTTAATATATAAATTATATACATTTTATTCATTTTAATTTGTTTTGTTGTTGTTTTTTTTTTTTTTGTTACAATTTTAACTGGCAGCGTAACAACTTCCATGCAATTAGGTCGAAAGGGTTGCCCTTTGCCCCACATATACAGTGACACAACAGAACACAACACGTAGAGCAAAGTATTTGCTTAAATAAAAATAAAAAAAAAAGCAACCCTTAAAACTTACCTCGAATATCCTTAGACTTTTACTGATACTGTTGCTGCTGTTGCTGCTGTTCCTGCTGCTGCTTCTTCTTCTTCTTGTTTGTTATATTATTCTGGTTTTTTTTTTTTATTTTTTATTTTATTTTTGTTATTTTTGTGTATGCCGCTTGCTTGATTGCTACTCTTGGCAAATTAAACTTGAAAGTTGTAAAATTTCCCTTGTCATTGGCAAGGACACGTGCGTGTTGTTTTATATTTTTATTTTTTTTTTTTTGCTGTAAGCAACCTTCAATCTTGCTGTCCCTTACACCCCCCCATCCTACTCACACTCTCAACCCCTGAGAAATACTCAACCCTATTGCTGTTAAGTGCTACGCTGTGTCTCTCTCTCTCTCTTTGTCTATGTTGTGTCAAGTTTTGATAACTCATAACTAAATTAAAGTGCTTCTAGTTTCTTAAGCCTTTACTTTGACTGCAATGCTAATCAAAATGTCGAAGAGTGAGAGTGTGAGAGAAAGAGTGAGGCGACTGTAAGAGTTATTGAAAGAGCATTTTGGTTGAAGAGTCACATGAGCATTGGCTGCTTGTTAGATGTAATGTGTAACGTGTTCCCATTCACAGGCCATAACAATTGCTGTTTATGCTGATTTTTATGCGCTACCAAGACACACACACACACATACACACAGAGAGAGAGCATGTACATTCACAGACCTGACTATGAATAAGTAAGTGAGTGTCGGTAGCAACATTCAAATCTACTGTCTTGTCTCTCTCTCTCTCTCTTCTCTCTCTGTCTCTGTCTCTGAGTGCGCTCTGCTTATTTGCCATGTAATCTTAAGCGACAGGCATTTCTTTACTTATTTATGCACTCTCGCCTAAAAGCAAGCACACACCAACACACACACATACACTAAACACACACACACACACACACACACACACACGCAAACACACAACTTAAAAATCACAATGGGGTTTTCGACTCTCGCCTTAGATAAGCAGCCTTAGTCTGCGACCTGAGATTCAAGACTCTTCCTTACTCTGTCTCTCTCTTTCTCTCTTGCTTTCTTGCCTTGCTGTTATAGCTTAGCGAGAGAGCGAGAGAGAGAGAGAGTGTGAGTATGTTGGGGGTTTCCTCTGCTTTATTTTTATGCGCTTCGTGTAAGATTTTTATTGTGTATACTTCGTCGTATATGGCCGCTATCTGAAGGCTTCTATCTGCCACGTTTGCTTTTATTATTTAATGGAGCACAAAATGCATTTTACTCGCCATTGCTGCCTCCATCTACAGCTGTACCGTTTTTGCCTCCCAGCTTCCCAGCCTCCCTGCCAGCCTGCTTTCTCTTCCCACGCACTGACTGCTGCCTGCTGCTTACTGCTTGCTGCTTATGCGTGTGGTTGGGCATACAAAATTAATAATTTATATATGAAAATGTGCGTTAAGAGCTGTGAGTTTCAGGCTGTGAGATTCAAGACTCGAGACTCAAGACTGAAGGAGACTGAAGACTCGAGAGTCAAGTTTTGTTTGCTAAATTGCTTAAGAGAATGCGCGTTAGGCTGTTTGCCAAGGTCATAAGTACGACTTGGTGAGGTGAGGCATTTCGTTGAGATTTGTTTCGCTGCTTGTGCTTCTGCTTCTGCTGTTGCTCGTTTCAAGTTCCCACATTTCGCATTTCTCGTAATTTGCTTAATAAAACGCGGTTGGCATATTGCATAAAATATAAGCAAATGTTGTCCTTTTGCCTTTGCTTTTGATTTTGATTTTGCTTTTCCTTTTCCTTTTGTTTCATTCCTTCTCATTTCTTTGCAATTTATAAATTGCAGAAAGCAAAACGGGAAACGGCAAATGGCAAACGATTCTTGACTCTTAACTCTTGACGCTCTCTCAACTCTCTGAACTTGCTGTCGACTGTCGTCTGTCGCTTTTCATTTAGTGCGACTTTGATATATGAGAGAAACAAAGAGACAGAGAGAGAGAGAGAGAGAGAGAGAGAGAGCGAGAGAAAAGAGGTAGACAAACATTTTTTTTTTTGGGTGCAAAGCAAGAAACTGCACTTGGGGTTGGCTAAATGCTAAAAGCAGTTGAGTTTTTGCCGAAAAGGGGAAATAGAGAAGTGAGGTTGCGGTATGTGTGCATAAATTTGCAAGGCTCGAGGGAAGAGCAACAAAAAATAAAATAAAAAGGAACTCTAAAGCCTTTGGGCAACTGTCAAGTGGCAAAAGCTGACAAACGGCCGTAGCTAAAGTATTTTTATGCTTGCACCCTCTCACACTCCCACTCTCTCTCTCTCTCTCTCACTCTTTGTACATCTCATTCACTCATTTAAATTTATGCATATGCCCAGAAGGGAACATGTGCTAGCTGGGCAGATCCTCAGTGTTATAATCTTAATAAATACTGATAAGTATTATAGCACAATTTCAATAACATTTCAAGTTCTTAAGATGTATTGAAAATGCATAAGGCTTAAAGTAAATGCTGATATAAATAGTCTATGTAATAGTGGCAATAAATAGAAGAATTTAAATTAAGAAAAAATATTTATATGTTAAATCTTTGCATGCAAATTTTTAATAGATGCAACTACAAATATAAAATGTAAAATAATTTATATAAAAAAAAATACAAAATATAATTTAAATAAAAATAAAAATTAAAATGATGAATACAAAATTTAAATAAATATTTAAAATTTAAATAATTATTTAAAATATTTTTTAGAGTGCATTAAAAAATAAATAATAATTTTATAATAAATAATAATTAATAATAATAAAAAATAATAATAATTAAAAAATAAATAATAAATAAATAAATAAATAATAAATAATAATATTTAATTCATTTTAAATAAATATTTATAAAATGAAAATATATAAAATAAAAATAATAAATTCAAATTTGTTTATTTGCGTTAATATAGAAAATAAAAATAAATATTTTCTTATAGCTATTTAAATTATAAGCTGCAAAAATATAATGTAATAAAAAATATATAAAAATTAAAATATATAGTAAATATTATTAAAGCTATAAACATTAAAATCAACAAAAAATTCAATTGAAAATAAATAAAAACAAAAAATTTAATATTAAATAAGATGAGGAGATATTCAATCACATCACAAGTATTTTGCATATAATTTACATTTGCAGCTGCACACACAAATACAAAAGAAACATGCATAAATATGCATACGTATGTGTGTGTGTGTGTATGTGTAGCTGCATACATTACAGTTGTATCTTAAAGTGTGTACACACACTGCCCCATGAATCGCATTGCGCCTGAGAAATGTTCGCGATGCTATTTGCAAAAACAACATTCAATGCATGCAGCACACGATTTTCCAATTGAACTCACACGTGTTTACACACACACACAGACACAGAGAGACACGCGCGCTCAGAGATATACAGAGAGATAGACACAGAGAGAGAGAGAGAGAGAGAGAGAGGGAGAGAGAGAGATACATTGATAGAGATACGATATACAGGAAAAGTTGCTATTTGATGCAGTCGTGCATTCAATCGCTGCGTCGTCACCTCCACGCGGCCAGCCCGAAATCATTTCAAGTTAATAATAAATGGAGCATCATCATCAGACATCAAACTCGTTGTGCAAATAGTAGATATATACGAGAGAGTATCCTTTAGCTATTGCTGCCAACATCTGTTTAACTCTCTCTCTCTCACTTTCTCTCTCTCTCTCTCTGTCTCTCTTTCTCTCGGTTTGTTGTTTGTTTGTTTGCATTGCCTGAAACGTTGTTGAAACTGATTTATTTTTTTTTCCTGCTTTTTTTTTCTGTTTTCAAGTTACAATTTTCTTTCTTTTTTTTCAATTTGTAGACTTTGCGCGCCCCTTGGTCATGCCCGTGTGTATGTGTGTGTGTGTGTATGTGTGTGTAATGAGCTGCTGCTTCTGCTTCTGCCCACAAATCAATTAAAATACGTGCTAAGCATTAGCAAGGCGCCTTCAATGCTGACTAGGCAACACACTGCTGAGCCTAGGCCTATGTCTTTTTGCTTATATGTATATCTGTCTCTCACTCTCACTCTCACTCTCTCGCTCTTTTTCGTAATGTACATATTGTAGACATATTTATGCTTATCATGCTTATGCGTATTTCATATTGAACGTAAGTCAAGAGGCTGCCAACATGCCAACTCAATTGACAGTTGAAGGCATATATAGCAACGGTTTATATACACACATACACATATATATTTATATATATATATATATATATATATATATATATGCTTACAGATAATATATATACTTGAATATAGGTATATATACTATATGAACTGTCATCCTGTTGACAGGCAAGGTAGCCCCATACAGGACACACATGAGTGAAGACTGTTCATGTGTATGTGTGTGTGTGTGCCTATGCGTGTATTGCTATATAGGTGTGTCTCTGTGTTGGCCTTAACAGACATTTTCACAGTTGAGTGCTTTGTTGAAGGCGCCACAGTAACATCAGCATCAGCATCAGCATCAGCTACGCAGCATCAGCTCGCTCACAACTCTGAGCATCATCATCATCTCTCTCTCTCTCTCTCTTTCTCTGTCTCTCGCTTTTGACTCTATGTAATTTATAAGCATTTGCCGTTGCTATTGGTATGCAACAAAAATGTTGTATTGGGCATTATATAAGCCGCTTTGACTGGTCGCACACAGCAAAAAAAAAAAAAAAAATGTGTAGCTTTAAATGTTGCCTTGAATAAAGGTGAAAGCAATCAATGTATGTTACCATGGCCAACAAATGTTATGAGCTTCTGCTCTTTAAATTTCATATTACATACTTCACGATAATGATCTGCCAAAAAATAAATAAAATAAAGGTAATGTGCCTTAAAAAGTCCTTGAAAAAAAGGTTTTCAATGACTAAACTAGAGTTTTTTGTGGACTAAACTAGAAAATATTTTTAAAGTAAATAATAATAAAAAATTTAAAAATAAAATAATAATAAATACAAATAAATCATTTTAAATTATTTAAATTTTTTTTAAACATAATAATAGCTTGTTAAAATTATAATAATAATTTTAAATACTAAAAAAATAACTTATAAATAAATAAATAATTATAATAATAATTTTAAAAATTTAATAAAAAACTATTTTAATTTATACAAATTTTTATTATTTTTTTTATTATTATTTTAATTATTTTAATATTAAATATTACGAAAATAAATTAATTATATTTTTAAATTATTAAAAAAAATTTGTATAATTATTTCTAATAAATTGTAAATTATAATTATTTCTATTAAATTATAAATTATTATTTTTTTTATTATAATTTTTATAATTTATTTTGTCAGCTGCTTGCATTCTATTCGCATAAATACTTGCTGTATAATGTTACAATTTCAATTTATTTATTATGCCAACTGTTGTAACATTTTATGATTGAATTCAGCTTTTTATACAATGTCTTAACTCATTTCATTTGCTTCAGTTCTCGTTGGCATCTACATTGTGCCCGCAGACACGACATTTTAAATCCATGTGAAACCTTTTCCGCTATTCAATTATACTTGCCACCGCCATTTGCCGTCGCAATCTTCAACTGTGGGACACCTGTCCTGGTACAGAACATACACCCACACTCCCATGCACCCAGAAGCGTACAGCTACAGAGAGAGAGTTATAGCGAGCTGAGACCACCCGGCTCAAAATTTATGTCTTCCGAAAACGACACTTGACTGACTTTTGTGCCCGGCCAAGTTGACACAAAAGACACAGGCAACTCATTCTCATTCTCATTCCCATTCACATTCCCATTGCCATCCTTATTCTTCTACTCCTACTTTTCAGTCTCAGCTTGCTTGGCAGCTCGTACACTGTCTCTCTTTCTCTCTCTCACTCTGTCTCTTACTGTAGCTCGTTCTCGCTGTTTAGGTTGTCCATCAACTGACTGCTGCGCCCAACAGACCCGCGCCTCAAAATATGCAAATAAATTACTAATAACCTCAGAATGTAACCCTAACACGGAAAAAAAAATAAATATCTACAGCAGCAAAACTGTTTGTTTGTATGTTAGTATGAGTGTGAGTGTGAGAGTGAGTGTGTAGTCAAAGGGTGTGAGTGTGTAAGTGAGTGTGTGAGTAAGTGAGTGAATGAGTTTGAGTGTATTCCTATTCATAATTCAAATTTTACGCCACAATAAACAAAAATGCCTAAAATTATGCAACACGGCACATGCCGCAAACACACACAGACACACAACACACACACACAGAACATTTTGAGCTGAGTAAGTCATAAATTATGTAAATTTAATTTTACGCCCCGCATATACCAGCAATATATTGGATATATACACAGATATTTATATATATATATATGTATAATATTGTATATAGTCGCTCTATATATGGGCGGGACAAGTCGACCACAAAATTGTAAAATGTACAGAAAAAAAAAAATGAAAAACAAAGAGGAAGAGAAAGAGGAAAGGAAAAAAAACCGAAATGTTATTATGTAAATAATTAATGGCATGTAATTATCTAAATTTTAGACAATTAGAAAAAATTAACACAGCAGCAGAACGAAATATTTATGACATTTTTATTATGCGAGGCGACGAAGCGACCAACAAAAAAAAAAAAAACAAAAAATAAAATATAAAAAAAACCCCGGATAAAAAAAAAACACACAACGACCAGAAGAGGAAAAAAAAAAAAGTCGACAAAAGAAATTTATATGGCATGTCCTTGCGTCGTGTTTCCGTTACACATTTAACGCCATTTTAACGCATGCTAATGACCCAAAGGCTACTTCACTACCCGCTATACCGTAAAAAGCGGCATAGTATTGCTCTAGTCTCATTCCCCACAGTCACAGTTCTAGTTTCTGTTTGCCAAAAGAGAGAGAGAGAAAAATAAAGGGAAAACAAAAAGAGGAGAAAAGAAAACATAGCAAATACTTTTGTGTTTATCCAAGGCATAAAAACAAGGTGTAGCCTTTTGAAAGGTTTGCCATTAATTAGACGCTGTTCGGCATGGCGACGTCAGACAAAACATTAGTTCGTCTAATTTATTACCTAGACATTCTATAAGTATGTACATATCTAATATATGTATATATATAATATATATATATGTAGAGCAGCAGACGTAGAAGCTAATCAATATTTTTGGTGCCAGTGCGCAAATTGCGAATTAGCAAAAACAAGCTGAAACAAGATAATGATGATGATGATGATGAAGTGGAATTGGAAGTAGATGTAAAAGTAGAAGTAGAAGTCGTTGAAATAGCATAACAGGGATTGGAATTGAGTTTCGGGTTTGGGTTTGGGTTTGAGATTGGGCCACGTGTGTCCTGTCAAAACATAAAATAATATTGATTTCTTTTTACGTAAATGTGCGTAAATATACAAGTCAATGTATGTATGTGTATGAGTGTGTGTGTGTGTGTGTGAGTATATGTAACGAGCATGTGCTTGAAAATAGACTACTCAAAATTCTGTGCACATCATTTATTTTTAGCTGAAATTACTTAAAAAATTCAGTAAAAAAATATTTTGTAATTTCTGTGACAGCAGCTGCATAGCAACAATTAGAAATTGCAGTTAACAAAAAAAAATATATTATAATTTTATTTAAAATTTTATAAAATTTAACGTACAAAATATTTTTGAAAATATTTTAATTGAAAATTTATTTTAAATATATAAAATATATAAAAATATATATTAATTTTAATTTTTAAAATATTTTATATAAGATTTTTTATATTATTTTATTAAATATATTAAATAAATATTTTAATTTGAAATATTTATTAATATTTACTGTTAAATTATTTCACTTTTTAAATTATTATTTTATAATATATTTTATTTTATTATATTTTTTTCCAAATATTTTTTATCATTTGAAATTTTTTTTTAAATTATTTATACAAATTTAAATATATATTAATTTTAATTTTTAAAATATTTTATATCAGATTTTTTATATTATTTTATTAAATATATTAAATAAATATTTTAAAATATTTTAATTTGAATTATTTATTAATATTTACTGTTAAATTATTTCACTTTTTAAATTATTATTTTATAATATATTTTATTTTATTATATTTTTTTTTCAAATATTTTTTATTATTTAAAATTCTTTCAAAATTATTTATACAAATTTTTTATTTGAATCGAAGCTTACATTGTTTTAATGTAATGAAAAAAAATATATAAAAATATATATTTATTACATGATATCTGTATGCTGACTTCCTTTTGTCTGCTGATGCTGCTGATGCCGTTGCTGCTGCTGCTGTTGCAGACAGACCACAAAAGCCAAAGACTAACTGATCAGGCAATTGTCTGCGCATTGAAAAATATTGCAATAATAAAGAATACCGGGTTATGCCTTTGGCTAGTCAATGGCAACAGCTCAATGTATCTTTTGTATGGCTGAGCAGAGGAACTTTAATTGCCACTTGCTAATTGCAAACATGACCAATGCGACCATTATATACAGCTGCCATATTTCATATATCAAAGATACATATATACATATATAGATATATAGATATACAATATAGAAAAGAAAGCAAATGAAAATGTTGCAGAAACACAGAAGAGAAGAGAGAGAGAAAAAAAAATAGTAGCTATTGAATGTAGTAGTAGCCACAACAAAACGTAGAACGTGCTATGTGCAACGTGGTGGTGCAACGCGTTGGATGAGAAAGCAACAACATAAAAAGCAGCCTCGCATGAAGAACATTTAGAGTTGAAGCTGCTGCTGCTGTTGCGCCACACTGATTAGTATCAAAAGGTTGCTGAGGATGTGGAATGTACTATATGATGTACATGTTCACGATGATGATGATGATGATACCGTTGATGATGATGATGATGATGATATAAGGGCTGCTAGTTGTGGTTGCCCTGCAGCTTGTGCCCAGCAAAAACTTTTGATTAAGCTACAGTTATGGCAGGTTGTTACATATTGAATGCATAGATCTCTGCTAGCGAGAAAGAGATAGCTAGTGTGACAGAGAGAGAGAGAGAGTAACTTGTGTTGGGGTTTAACTATCACAAGCTTCACAAGCTATTGTTTTGCTTGCTAGCTCGTTAGTTTGTTTTGCTGTTGCACGCTTGAGGCGCAACATTGTCTGCTTTTTAGCTGCCTCTGCTATAGCCTCACCTACAGCATAACGTTGCCAGTGACAAATTTCTATACAACACACACACACACATATACAACCTGCAATTCGCAACTCTCAACTCTTGAATCTTTTTCTATATCAGCAGCTGCACACAAAAAAATATAAGAAAAAAAAAAAAAACTTTTGCGTAAAACTTTGATGATTTTTGATAAACAAGCAAGGCGAAAAAAAGAAAAGAAGTTGAAAAGAATTGAAATATATATAAAAAAAAAAAATATATATATAGATATAGATATATAATAAACTGTGGCAAGTTGCGATTTTCAATAAGCAAACATTGCTTGCAGCAGCAGCAGCAGCAGCAGCAAGAAGAAGAAGAAGTATGCGTATTACTTTTCTATAAACAGAAACTATTGCAACTTCATAATTATGTTTCTACTGCTCATATTGCTGCTGATGATGATAATGATGATGATGATGATGATGATGATAATGATTATCATAGCGTTAGTTGTAGTTTTGCTATGCTTCAGTTCAATGTTGTCGTCATTGTCGAAAGCATCATAAAAATTGCTTTTCATGTGGCAAAGTCTCTGCTAGTTGCTGTTGCCGCTGCTGCTATAGCTGCTGCTGCTGTTGCTGCCATAACAAAGCCATAAAACGTAGTTTTAATTGCATTTTCGTTGTTCCATTTTATGTAGTTGAGTTGGCGAATGCATAAAAACAACAAAGCGCAACTGACCAGGGAAAGGACAGACAGCACAAACTCACAAAAGGGAGTATGAGTAAGAGAAAGACAGAGAGAGAGAGAGTGTGTGTAGTTAGAGTAGTGCTAGCTGCTGGTTCAATAGACGGCGCCGCATTCTAATTGCAGGCAGTGACTGGGATGCAGATGTAGGCACTTACAGCTTTGGCTCACTGTCTCACTGCTCCGCTTGGTTGACTGCTTTTCGACTTGTTCTTCTTCTTCTTCTGCTATTACTACTACGCTTAGCTACGCTTGGGCATCATAAACTAACGCAGTTTATGTGAGGTTCATGCACCCAATATACACACACACATAGTGAAAGAGCAAAAGCATTGCCGAGTACTTGGCAGTTTTGGCACTTGGCACTTTTGGCATTGCATACGCGTAGGCGGCGTCACTTGGACTAGTCCGCGCCATGTCATGCACGACTTGTCCAGGCGCTAAAATTTGCGGTTTAACATTGCAACTGGCGCCTCTAGTGACTAAACTCCAAATGTTTCTCTCTCTTTCTCTGTCTCTCTCTCTCTCTGTCTCTCTTGCTGTTGCATTAACTTTAAGTTCTTTGGCTTTTACGTTTTTTGTCAGCCGCTCAACACTTTGTCATAAGGCTAATTGTATGTTTGTGGCATCTTTTGGGCCAAGTTGCAACAGTTAATTTATTTTTTTTAATTTTTTTTCTCATTTCATTTCATATTTTGTATTTTGTTTTTTTTTTTTTTTTTTTTGGTGCTTGGAAACGAAAGATTTAATTAACAATTTTGTGTCTCAAAAGGCTTCGGCAAGCGTTGAGTTGTGGGTTTTGGCTTTTGGCAACATTTAAATTTCAAATTATGTGCGCTAATTACGCGCAGCTTCACACAGTCTCGCCCTACAGCTCACCTCTCCCCTCCACACACACACACACACACACACAGTCAGACAAGAGACATACGCAGTGAGAAACCTTTTTGCTACCCATAATTAGCAAGGCCTTTGTGAAAAGTCCTACAAAAGCAACAACGAAAGAGATAGAAAGAGAGATGAAGAGAAAGAGAGAAAGAGACGAGAGAGAGAGAGAGAGAGTGTGTGTGTGTGTGAGTGAGAAAGTATATGATGCCTTAGAAATGTTGACCAAGTTGTTTGAAAATGTAATAAATGCCAGAGCTGAGCACAGAGCTGAGTTCTTTATGACTCTGATAAATTGTAGTGATTATTAGCTGGAGAAAAGTAAAGAGTAAAGAAAAAGAAGAAGAAGAAGAAGACAAAGAATAGACAGAATAGAAATGACAGTCTTATTGAACTAGTTACATTTCATATAGCGTATAGCATATAACGTATATGATGAAGGCCAAATTACTTTTGTTTTCATTTTAATGATACTTTTCTTTTGTTTTGCCACATTGAAAGCTTGAATCGCTAAAAGTATTGCCTTGCAATATGATATCATTTTGCTGGTAATTTAGTTAATGTATAACAAATTATTGATAAAAGTCTCTATGTCTCTGTATATTTTTGTGTGTGTGTTTGTATATGTATGTGAATTGAGTAATTACTTAATTGAACGAAGCAATGAAGCAGCTTTTGTCTCTGTGTTTGTGTCATTTGTAGTAAAATGTAAATATGAAACCTGTAAGCAAACAGTATGAGTTTAAATTCATTAATTTAACTCATTAACATGTTATTTATTTTAACTAAATATTTATTTACATTTTTTTTAATTTAATTTAATTTAATAATTTTTATATTATTTTTATTTAATAATTTTTTTTAATGATTTTTTTTTAAATGATATTTATTTTTTTTAGCTAGATTTAAATTTAATTTATTTATGATATATAAATTTTTTTTAATGCATAACAATTTAATATATTTTTAATTATTTAATAATAATAATTTAAAAAAAATTTAGTAATTTATATTTTTTTTATATTTATATATTTTTTTAAAATAAATATTTTTTACAATTTTTTGAATATTATTTCTAGAAAAAATTATATTAATTATTTAAAATATTTTTAAATTTATTTTTATTATGTTAATATTTTTTATTATTATATTTCAAAAATATATTTATATTTTTTATTTAAATTAATAATTTTTAATATTTTATTATTAGTTATTGATGTATTTAATTATTTTTAAAAAATTAATTCGATTTTTTTCTATTAAAAGAAATTAAGAAGAAAATATTTAAAAATATTTAAAAATATTAAAAAATGTTAAAAAATATTAAAAAATATTAAAAAATATTAAAAAATATTAAAAAATATTAAAAAATATTTAAAAATATTTAAAAATATTAAAAAATATTAAAAAATTGTTAAAATATATTTAAATAAATAAAAGCAACACGCAGATATACTTGCACACACTCGCCTCAATTTGTTCAATCTGAATAGTCTATAAATTTGCTCAATGCTGACTTCATACGAACGAACATATCAAGTTCATTAACCAATGACTGCAATCAAAAATGTACATATCATGGCATGAAAAACTGCAGACACATACACCCACACACACACACACACACACACACACAGAGAGAGTTGGCAGACAATTATGTAGAAGACTTTAGCAACTCGAAACTGTAGTGGGAAAAGTTCAGTCTCTTTCATGTGCATGTTCATGCCTGTTCAATATGTGAGAATTGTTAGTGTTGCTTTTTTGTTTTTTTGCTGTTCACTTTATGCAGCTGCGGGTGTCGACGACTTTGATAAAGCATTCAAAAGCAGTAGCAGCAGCAGTAGCAGCAAAGGCAAAGGCATATGTGTATAATGCAGCTGTAGCTCAAGTTGATGCTGATGCGTTGCTCTGCTCTATGCTCTGTGCTCTGTGCTCATACTCTGAGCGCAAAAGATGCTCGTCGATTGCATTGCTTGAGCCGCATCGAAAAACGGTTTTCCAATTTATTACCCCAGCCACATCAATCATTCATCAGCCACAGAGGCAAAGAAAGAGACAGAAAGAGTGAGTGAGAGAGTGAGATGGCAACTGTTGAAACCTCAATCTCTTGCCACACAATATCAAAACGTAGCTGAACGTGCGACTAAATGAACATTTTTGGTTAAACATTGGTTTAAATTTTGCGGCGTCATCGCAGCCAGACTCATACAACAACAACAACAATGCTGCTGTTACTGCTGCTGTTGCTGTTGCTGCATCCATGCTGTCACTGTCAACAACATGGTAAACGGCATTGGCATCGCCATCGCGGCAGTATCAACAAAATCAACAAGGCTTCAGTTCATCGACCACTTAATTTATCCAGCTGAGCTTTGAGTAAAGGCAACAGCAGCAGCAGCAGCAGCAGTAACAGCAACAGCAAAATGTGTTGGGCAATGAGGCGTGGCCGGCATGCCTTTGGTCAGACAGAGAAATGCACTTAATTGCCATCACACAGTTGTACTCCAACAGCATACTCGCCCCCCCCCCCTGTTCCCTTTCACTGCCAAACGTTGACTGTTTAGTGCGCTGAAGCATTACAATTAAAAAATCAGCGAGCCAAAATAAAACGCAGCATGCATTTAGGCGTTGCTTACACAGTGTGAGAGAGAGTCAGTGAGAGAGGGAAAAAGAGAGCTAGAGAGAGAGATAGAGCAACTGTGACTACAGGTTTTTACAGGCTGAAGCCTCAACATCAGAGTCACAGGCACAAGTTTGCTATTCGTCGTCATCGTCGTCGTCGACATCGTCATCGTCATCGTCGTCACAGTCGTCGTTCATTCATTCATTATGCATTAATGTAAATACGGTAAATGTTGTCCAATCATTAACATAATTGAATTACAAACAAGCGTCCATTCACCTCTCCTCGAAAATTGTGAGGCCATGTTTTGAGGCATGTTCATGCGCATGCATAAATCGCAATTTTAATTACACTTTGCTCGACTAATGGATTCTACTATGTTATGGCATATAACAAAAAAAAAATATATATATATATACATATAATATATATACTATACTTAATACTATGACTATATATATAGTACATAGTATAGTATCAGTAGTTAAGTTAAGCGCTTATAACAATCTATAGTAGCTGTAACTGCATTTCTATTTGCACTATACATGAAAATTGCCTAGAATATTAAATATTTTATGACATGAGCAGTGGGAGAGTGGCAGTGGCAGAGGTGAAGGGTAGCAGGGGATCAAATGAATTGAATTTTACAGTTAAAAGCTTCAATCATTTTCAATTGCCACAAACTAATGGCTGATTATAAAATATGCATGTGCATAGCAGTGTGCCACTTGCTGCTGCAATCGTTGTTCCAGTTGTGGCAATCTAAGACATGAAATAACCAAAATGACACCTGCAGATTATATGTATATATGTATATAAAAAGAGCAAGAGAGAGAGAGTGAGGGAAGATATAAAAAAAAAACGTAGCAATCATCAAAATTTCGTACGTTATTGATTTGCTTGGTTTTGCGGTTAAGCGGAACAGCAGATACATATATATATATATATATATAAAAAAACCCCAATGCCCAATGCCCAAAGCGCAAAGCCAAAGCGAAAGCCTTCAATTAAGTTTTATTTTAATGTATTTCATTTGAACGTCTTTTAATGGCACTTTTTCGTATGGTTCCCATATTACTCATTTGGCCATAAACCGAAAGGTGACCACAACACGTACCCGGCCCAGGCAGTCAGGCAGGCAGGCAGGCAGGCAGTCACTGACATCCTTTTGGGGGTTGCTCTTGCCCCATACTGGCTGCAAAAGGATGTGAGTGGCGAGCGTTAAGTGTTACTCGCCGACGGTCGTTGGTCGACGGTCGATGGTCCGATGGTCCGATGGTCGACATGGGTCGCATGGGTGAGATTTAAGCTTTAATGATGCATGAAGCGGCACAGGATGTGGCTGCCCAGTCGTGGGTAAAAGGCAATGAGCACAAATGTGCACAGTGTGACTCTCCAGAGAGTGACAGACAACAACCAAAAAAAAACAGACAGACAGAGACAGTGATAGAGACAAAGACAGAGATAGAAATAGAGACATGCAGAAAGATGTGCTTGCATATTGAGTGGCATTTAAATGCTTGAACATTTTGCTATGAGCTACAAGCTGTTTCTCGCTCTCTCTCTCTCTCTCTCTGTGCACTCGAAATGAAATGTTTGGCAGGTGTTTATGAAGAGCGTCTGCTACAGCAGCGTAAATTCTTCACTAACCAATTGAGAAATTGAATTTTGACAATTTTGTTAATTGACATATTTTAAAGAAGATTTCACTTGAAATGCGCTTACCTGGAGAGTATTTAAATAATATATAATAATATGTTTAAATAAATGCATATTTCATATTTCATTCATTTATATTTAATTATTTTAATATTAAAAAAAAAAAAATAAATAAATTAAAAAAAATATATATTTTTTATTAAATTAAATATTTGAATAATAATTTAATAATATTAATAATTGCATAAATAATTTTTATATATGAAAAAAATAATTTATATTTTATATATTTAATTACCTATGCAACAAAATAAATTTAAAATATATTTAAATAATTCTACAAAATTCTCTAATAATTTAATAATAATAATAATTGATTAATATAATTGATTAATTATATTGATTAAATATTTAAATACTAAATGCAAAATAAATATATTTATAATATATTTAAATAATTCTACAAATTTCTCTAATAATTTAATAATAATAATAATTGCATAAGTAATTTTTATATAAAAAAAAATAATTTATATATTTATATATTTAATTACCAATGCAATAAAATATATTAAAAATATATTTAAATAATTCTACAAAATTCTCTAATAATTTAATAATAATAATAATTGCATAAGTAATTTTTATATATGAAAAAAATATTTTATTTATTTATATATTTAATTTTTATATATGAAAAAAATAATAAATATATTTATATATTTAATTACCTATGCAACAAAATAAATTTAAATTATATTTAAATAATTCTAGAAAATCTCGAATATTTTAACTGGCAAATAATTTATATTTTTAAATATTTTAATAAATAAAAAAAAATATTTTATTGAATTAAATAATAAATTATATTTATAAAAATAAATAATTGATATATTTTATAAATTTTATATTTCAAATATATTTAAATAATTCCACAAAAATCTCTAATAATTTAACTGACAAATACTTCACCTGAAATTCGCTTACTTTGGCAGTATACTTTTTAATTTTTTAATTAATAAAAAAATATATTATATTGAATTAAATATATTAAAAATTCATATAAATAATATTAAAAATAAAAAATTAATATATATATATTTTATAAATTTTATATTTTAAATATATTTAATTAATTCTACAAAAATCTCTAATAATTTAACTGGCAAATACTTCACTTGAAATTCGCTAACTTTGGCTGTAATTTATATTTTTAAATATTTTAATAAATAAAAAATAATATATTTTGTTGAATTAAATATATTAAAAATACATATAAATAAAATGTATATAAAAAATAATTGATATATTTTATAAATTTTATATTTCAAATATATTTAAATAATTCCACAAAAATCTCTAATAATTTAACTGACAAATACTTCACTTGAAATTCGCTTACTTTGACAGTAATTTATATTTTTAAATATTTTAATACATAAAAAAAATATATTTTATTGAATTAAATATATAAAAAAAATACATATAAATAATATTTAAAAAAAAAAATAATTTATATATTTTATAAATTTTATATTTCAAATATATTTAAATAATTCTATAAAAATCTCTTATATTTTAACTAGCTTACCTTTGCTTTAACTGTTAACTGTTACATTTTCCATATTAATATAAATATATTTTCTCATTATATTTTTCTCTTCATAAACTTCATCAATTTTATTAACATTCAACACATGGAAATGATAAATTTATTCATTATTAACTTTTGTTCTCTTTCACTTGCAGATGAACCGTGCTTTACAGCTGAAGCCAGCTGAAAATGAAAGTCGCAGCGGTAAGTAATCAAATTTCATATTTTTATCGATACAAAAAAAAAAAATACCGAAAATACCGAAAAATACCAAAAATATAACATAATTTGATTTTGCCATTTGGCAATTCAATTTGATTGCTTAGCAATCAAGTTGACTGAGAAATATAATTACTTTTTTTTTTGCTTCTACTTCTGCTTGTTCCTTGTGCTGCTGCCAAAAACACATGAAGTGCCCGAAAAACTTGACCCGTCTTTTCTTTCTATTTTATTTATTTTTTTTTTTCCTGTAAGTTTTGCTGCTGTAGAAATGACTGGGTGTGGGGGGAAGGGGAGAGGAGAGGAAAAAGTCCTTAGCAAAAATGCAGCGTCAACGAAACTTTTTATTCACACCTTGGCTAAGTATGTGCCAAAAGTTGAACCCAACAACTTGAATCTCTCATTCTCTGCCTCTCTCTCTCTCTCCATCTCTCTCTCTGTTTCACTATCTCCATCTCTGTCTTTTATGCCACACTTTGTTCCCATTTTCAACACCTAGAACACACGTCAGCTAAAATTACGGGCGCGCTTCGATAAACTGTCAAAACTGTCTGCAAAAATTTGACATTTAACAAAAAAAAAAAAAAAAACAAAAATTCAGCAGGAAAAAAAAAATAGAAAATACACACACACACACATACACACAGCGTATATGTAGGTAGAAAAATGCTTCTGGGGAGGCGAAAAAAACGAAGAAAAAAATAAAAAATAAAAATAAGTTAGAGCAAAACAACGTTGAACTGTCAATGGCAGGCAATGAGTGCTGGACAAGGGCATCATGCCCCACAGCCTGGTCAGGGCGCCATATTGTTTTTACTGTGCTGCCCCGCAGTTGTCATGTTTCACGGTTGTTTCTGACAGCACAGCGCAACCCCCTCCGCTCACCATTGAAAGTTCGCAGGAAAAGCAGCAGCAGCAGCAGCAGTAGCAGTAGCAGTAAAAAAAAAAAAAGAAACTGGGCAAAAGATTTGCATAATTTACACAGCACTTGACTTGCTGCGTGAGGTTTTTTTTTTTTTTATATATATATTTTTATTTTTTTGGGTCACAGTTTGAAGTAGTTCTTGGATTGATAAACCTATTGACAAGCTCATTATGCGTGTGGCGCTGGGGAAATGATTTTCAAAAAAACAAATTGTGAGCAGCAGCGGCAGCAGCAGCAGTAAAAATTACACAGGAAAATATGCTAAAAAAAAAATAAATGGGAGAAAGCGACAGTGAGAGAGGGATGAGAGGTAGAAGGAGGAGAGAGAGAGAGAGAGAGAGAGAGAGAGAAAAAACTGTTTTCAAAAATATCACGTAGAGAAGCTTAAACGAATTTTGCGTTGAATGCATAGAAAATTGCGCAGAGCATTTAAATATTTATTTATAGTTTAGAGACAGATATATATATATATATATATATAGGCAATATCTGTAGTACATATTTACAAGCAGAACTTTGAGTAATTTTTCAATGTCTTTTTTATATACAATATGCCAAGTCATTTGGTGAACACGTCTATACATGTTCGTAATCTGCAAACTGCTTTTTTTTTTTTCTTTTTTAGTTGCTTTGCTTTGTAAAATGATAAAAAAAAGTGATGAAGAAGCAGCAGCAGTGGCAGATAGTAGAGTATGCTGCACAAATTGGCCTGGCCTGCAGGCAGCTAGCAACTGGCAGGTGGCAGTCGCAGTGGCAGCAGCAGCCACAAAAAAAAGTCAGTGCACTGTGCGCAATCTTTTAAGACATTTTGCAGCTGGCGAACGCTTATCAAAAGCAGCGCAGCGCAGAGCAATGCAGCGCAGCGACAGCGCCCAAAATGTTCATTGCACAAATTGCTTGTGCACACATACACACACAAAAAAAGTGAAAGAGAAAGAGAGAGAGAGAGAGAGAGAGATGGTAGAAACATGTATAGCCATTGCTCATAATAGTCAACGTTGACGGTCGACAGTCGTCAGTCGTCAGTCGACGGTCGACGGTCGCTGTGGCAAAAACTTGACAAAGTTGATGTGTCAAATCAGCAGAAGGCGGTGAAAGCACTGAAAGCTAAGAGCTGAGCATTGAGAACGCAGCTAAGCGAACGAATGCTGCTGCTGCTACTGCTGTTGCTGCTGCTGCTGTTGCTGTCCGCCTGCCAAAGAAATGACCTTTAAACTTTGCCAAAGGACATGAAAGCACTAATCGTTACGTTGCTTTGGCTCCCTTCATTCATTCAACGTTCATTTGCCAGTTGCTTCGATTTTACTTTTTGCTGCCTTAGTTGCTGCTACTGCTGCTGAGCTGAGCTCTTGGCGGCAACAATTTAAACTTTTCTAATCCGCTGGGGATTCAAAACTTCAAGTTGCAGCGCAGCAGCAATGGCAACTCGCCGGCAATCTGTCCGCACAATTGTGTGTCGCTACTCTACACAATGCTGTCGCTGTCTTTACTAGCAGCAGGCAACAAAACAGTCCAGCAGTCCAGCAGTCGCAAAAGATGAACGAAGATGAAATGGCAAAAGTGAAAAGAGAAGAGAGAAAAAGAGAAAAAGTGAAGAGGAGTATGGCACGAGTTGTAGCTGAGGCCATCAACGACGCAATCAAGTCGACATTTTTGTTTGTTGCTTTGTTTGTATTGTCATCTCTTTTACTCTTACATAACTGCTGCTGTGGCTGCTAAGGCTGCTTTTGCTTTTTTGGTGAACAAATTTCGAAGAAATTAAAGAGCTCAACTTTCTGGCCGCTATCAGCAACGCACTTGGCAACTCAACACAGCCGCACTGTCGCATTTTCTTCTCTCTTCTCTCTTCCCTCAATCTCTATTTCAAACTGAACCTTTTCCTTTTTTGACTTTTGACTTTGGCTTTGGCTTTTGTTCAGAGGCCTTACCCCCAACCACTAGCCCCTCCCCCCAAATCTCCTATCAGAAATGCAATTATACAAGGACAAGTTTAATTGCTTGGTTGAGCAGCAGCAATGGCAAATTCAACTGCAACTTTAGCGCTGACATTTCAAGTTTCTTTAAAGAATTTCATTTATTTTATAAACCAGAAAAGAAAAATAAAAATCAAATCATGCATAAAACAAATGAGAGAGTGAGCGAGAAAGAGAGTGAGGCAGAGAGAGAGAGAGAAGAGAGAGTAGAGCATAAACAGTTGATTAATGTTCTGTTGACTTGTTGATATTATCAAAATACTTTTTAGGCAGCTCGTCAGCTCGCTCGACGACAGGCAGCCAGCCTATTGCTCTGCTGCTGCTGCTGCTGCTGCTGCTGCTAAAGCAGCTTCAAGACTTCATCAATTTTAACTGAAATGTTGACCATTTCCTTTACAACAACAACAATAACAAGAGAAACATAAAATAAATAAAATAAAAAAAAAAAAAAAACTAAAAAAATAAAAATGAAAATGAAAATGTGCAAAAGTAGAAGAAGCAGCAGCAGCAGCAGCAGCAGAGAGGGAAAAACAAAAATAAAAAGAAAATACAGAGAAATTGTTGCCTTTTGTCTGTGTGCGGCATACAAAATTTTCACAGTGTGCCATATCTGAAGTCTGATGACTTTCATTTCATTTGCCATGATACAAATACAGAGAGAGAGAGAGAGAGAGAGAGTGAGAGAGAAAGACAACACACACACGTTTAGTTATTTATCTTGATATTCTCTTTTTCACACACACACACACACATTGACACTCTCACACACTCACACACACACACGTTCATGTTTCATCATTATCAAGCTCATATTGTCGCCAGTTTCAGTCTTCTGCGCGTCTTTCAGCGTCTGCATCTTAGCGTTAACGTTTTTTTTTGAGGCATCGGGTTTCCCTTACACTTCGCGTAACAGCGCGTAATTTGTACTTGTCTAACACGTAATGATGTCACGTAAATTGCATACGTTGACGTTACGTTACGTTGCGTATTTTTTAAAACGGCCAACGACTAGCAGGCAGCGAGGCAGGCAAACAGCCAGGCAGCCAGTCAGACTCTGAGCAAATTGAGCACAAAGCGCGCGAGCTAGCGACTTAAAGTCAAATTAATATTACTCATACGCAACGTTCCACGTGAGTTTATATGTCTTAGTAGGGGCAACAGCAGCAGCAGCAGAAGAGGAAGAAAAACTGACACAAACTCTCTATTTCTTTTACTGTCTCTCTCTCTGTCTCTCTCTCTGTCTCTCTCTCTGTCTCTTTCTTGCTTTCACTATTGCCATCACGCTTGCACACGCTCGCGCGTATATAAATAAATTGTGAAATCCGTGCCATTTCCTTGAACGCAACACAGATTTATGTTTCTAACTGCGCATTAATTTCCTTACCTTTATATCCTTAGCTCTCATGTATTGCTATCTCTTTCTAACATGTGCTGTATATATATAGAGATATATATATGTCCTCTGTCACACGTCAGTAAATCAGCTGACTGGCATCTGGAGTCCGTTATCCATCCGTCCGTTACTGTCTGTACTTCTTCCCGTCTCGTCTCATTCATCATACTTATAAATATTCATTTCCTTTTATGCCGCATGCCGTGAGAAAAAAAAAATGAAAATGATTGCAAAAGATTAAAAATCAACTCCATAAAAATATGGGAACACACACACACACACACACACATGCACACACACACACATTTCAAGCGTTGATAAATTACAAAGTAAATTAACAAAAGCAGACAGTGAAAGAGGCCAATGTGTGTGTGTGAGAGAGAGAGAGAGAGAAACTTATATACATATCTCTCTCTCTCTCTCTCTCTCTCTATGTGTGTGTGTCTGTCAGAAAATTAAAGAGGCGATTGCCTTGTCAGTCCATCAGTCAGAAACATATGTGAAAATACTTTTGCTACTACTGCTGCTGCTGCTGCTGCTACTTTCGTTTCGTTTTTCGTATCGATAACAAAACAAAACAACAAAAAAAAAAGAAACAAAAATAGAAGAAGAAAACTTTGAGCAGCTCATTTTCTGGCTGCGCAGGCAGCCTGATTATTATAGACAACGCCTCATCAAATTGAAAAGCAATGAACTATGAAACAGCCTTCCAAATACATACATTGATGAGCAGCAGCAGCAGTAGCAGTCAGTGTAAGAGTAAGAGGCGTAGTGGGGCGTGGCAATGCGAAACTAACCCTAACAATAAAAACAACAACAACAGACAAAGTAAAAGGCGCAAAACTTTCTTTTAGCATTGAGGCACAAAAGCATAAGGCAGAGTGAGAGAGAGAGATAGCAAGCATGTGCTGGTAGTGTGAGAGATAGGCGAAAAACTAATAATAATATAACGCAGCGTTGGCTGCAAAAACTTTTCTCATTTGTGCAGAGTATTTTTTTTTTTTGTTTTTTTTTTTGTTTTCTTTTCCTAGTTTCATCTGCCAATCTCATAGAAATTTCTGTGTCGATATTTTCAATGCTGCTGCTGCTGCTACTGCTGCTACTACTGCTGCTACTGCTGCTGTTGTGTTCTATTTAGTTTTTTCTGTTCACATGATTACGCATTTGAATTGTATTGCCGGCAATTTGTATGTGTGTGTGTGTGTGTATGCTGTCTCTTTCCCTTTCACTCAGTGTGTGTTGCCTTTAACATTGGCCAATTTCATTATCATCGACACATTTTACCTGACTTTTGCACATTCAATGCTGCTGCTGCTGCTGTTGCTGCTGCTACTTCGATTTTTATAGCAGCTTAAACAGCCCAAAAAAAAAAAAAAAAATAAAATAAAATTCGCATAGCAAAAAAAAAAGAGAAGAAAAACTTGGCTTATTAACGTTTGATGCGCACAATAAATAAGCGGCAACGCATAGACATAAAATAATAATAAAGGGGGGCGACAAATTCAATTGAATTTATATTGCAAATCTATCGCTGCGCGCGTAAATTGAAACTTTTGCCTGCTTTTTGCCCTTGAATGATGATTGGCTACGTTTAAGGCTTACAACAACAAAAAACGAAAAGCAGGCAGGCAACAGCAAATTAAAAAATTCACCACTAAGCTCTCAATAACAAAGACAGCAACAGACACACAAAGGGGCATAAATAAAGACAGCGCCTAAAAGCAGACATCAATTTTTTTTGTTGCTGTTGTTTGTTTCGTTGTTGCTGTTGCCTTTTGCCATAGATGCTTTAGTTGTAGCTAAAGCTGTAGCTAGCTATAGATGCTGCTATTGCTACTGCTGCTGCTGCTGCTTTTGATGCTGCTACAGCTGCTGATTCTAGTGCTGCTCTTGCTGCTGCTGCTCTTGCTACTGCTGCTGCTATTGCTGCTTTTGATGCTGCTACAGCTGCTGATTCTAGTGCTGCTCTTGCCTCTGATTCTACTGCTGCTGCTGCTGCTCTTGCTGCTGCTCTGCTGCTCTTGCTGCTCTTGCTGCTACTGCTGCTGCTGCTTCTATTGCTTCCAATAGTCTCTATTCTTCTGCTGTTGTTGCTGCTGCTGCTGCTTCTACTTCTTCTTCTTCTTTCACATCCTCTCTTTCTTATTCTTCCTCTTGTTGCCTCATCGCAAATTCTTTAATCAGCTTAAATTCACACGTACCAAAAGCGACGTATAGCCATTGATTGGAGGATTACAGACCCCCAATCTTCAAATACATATATATATATTTCTTTTGCCTTATCCTTCCATCCCCCACCCACCACCACCCCTCCAGCTTACCTAGATATTTTGCTGGCAGCCTCACACTCTGATTTCTTTTGTGCTGCTCTTCGCTGCTTTTATCTCAAAGCCAGTTCAAAGGCGCGTATGTGTATTTAGGCTTTTATTGTTTTTGACCTTTTTCGCCTTTTTTGACAACACACACACACACACAGCAACAACAAAAAAAAAATCGATTTCTCAACACACACATACAGACACACACACAAAAAGCCTTAAACAGAATCCCACGCACAACAGTCAAAAGAAAAGAAAGCGTAGAGAAAATGCTTAGCCCCAAAAATAAAAGTAAATCACAAGCAGCCACAGCAGCATCAGCAGCAGCAGCTATAGCAGCATCAGCAGCAGCAGCAGCCGCAGTCGCCGCATTCACAAGTTCAAATAAGCGATAATAAGTATTTATATGCCTCAAAATGAAGGCAGCAAATTTTGCGCGCTCTCTCTCTCTCTCTCTCTCTCTCTCGCTCTCTCTCTCTCTTTGTCTCGCTTTTATTTTTGTTGTATTACATAGTAAGCAAACAGCCTGCTAAATGCGTTTTAATGTTTTCCAAAAGCGAAGAAAAAAAACACAAAAAAAAACAGAAAAAAAAAATAAAATAAGGCAGCAAAAACAGAAAAAAACGTTACGTCTGGCAACGCTGTGCAGCGTCTTAAATATTTAAGCATACTTTTAGGCAGCTGCTTGTTGTTTTCATTCTATGCTTTTGTTTTTGTTCTCTTTCTCTATCATTCTCTCTCTCTCTCTCTCTCTCTCTCTCTTTCTATTGCTCTTTGTATGTGTGTGTGTGTGCGTCACTCTGCGTAGTTTGTCTGCGCATCATTTTTCTTACGTTGTTGCTTGATTTTTTTTTTTTCGTTTTTTTTTTTTTACGAGCGAGTGAAGCCTGTCAATTGGCTGAATGCCTCGTAAAAATGCCAAAGGCCTAGACGGAGGCTCAGTCAGTCACTGGCAATGGCAATGGCAATGGCACAGGAAAGTGCCAGCCAAAAACGATTTGTAATGTTTTCTTGGCCACGCCGGAAACGGAAAAGCACACAAATACACAAACAAAAAAAAACCAACACACACACATATATATATAAAGCACAGCTGTCTGTGTGTGTATGTGTGTTGCTTTTAGTTTGTTATTGTTTTCGTTTTCTGTTTTTTTTTCTTTTTTATTTATTTATTTATTTTTTTTTTTTTGGGGTGGGGCCCCGCCCCAATGCTCGGTCGCTGTTTAGGCCTGCCAAATGTCATCATTAGCGTTTCAATTGCCATTTTAGTCCGTGACACTTGAAGCATTTGCATAAAATTCAAGTCAAGTTGTTGACATTGATGGCTAACGTTCTTTGATGTTTGCCTTTACGTCGATATACCCTGCAGCTGTGCTAAGCGCTGATTCCATGGGATTACAATAAATTTGCAAAGCGAAATAACAAAAATATTTTCAGACAAGCAAATTGTCAAATATAAAGAAACAAAAGGTGCAAAATAAAATAATATTTCTTTATTTATTTGTAAATGTTTCAAAATATATTAATAAATTACTTGAAAGTAACTGAAGCTGAAGAGTTTCTTGCTAGCTTTCAATTTATGAGGTGACATTTTAGCTATTTTATTGAATAAGAGTCTTTATGGCTTAGTTTAGTGATTTAACTGGCCAGCAAGTCAGAGCGAGAGCGAGAGAAGGAGAGAGAAAAAAACACTTTGCTGATCTTATCAACGCGGCAATTGTCTGACGCTTTGTCGTCTCCTTTTGTTTGAGCTGCGGTGTCTTCATTTCACAAGTTGCCGGAGGGGGGGTTGAGGCAACAATAAGCGACACGCAAGCATAGCATTGTTGTGTGACAGCAAAGACTTACATGTTTTAGGCAGAGTCAGAGAGAACGAGAGAGACAGAAAGCTGGCAATCAATAGTGTCAACTGGGCGACGGCTAGCAGGGCGTATGTGTAATATAAAAAGTAATTATTTCTTATGCAATATGGCCAGCATGTGGAGAGCAGCAGTTAGGCAACAGTATGGCACAGTGAATGAGGGAGGAGTAAATGATAAACATCTGGAACAGCATTTTATTGCAAGCGGCGCAATGTTTTAATTGTTTGTCGTGCCAGGGTTGCCTGGACTGCAGCTGTTACTGCTATTGCTGCTATTGCTATTGCTGCTGCTACTACTACGAGAATGTGTTGTTTATATATTTTCATACATTTTTTTTTACAGTCAAACAGCTCAACCATAAAAGATTGTAATCTTAATTGCATTTAGAGTGCCTTGCATTGTAGGTTAATAATCATAAATGTTATGGTAATAGTTACTACAGATGAACATATGAGAACATATGAACTTTCTTGCTATCAATGTGCTAGAAGCCTGAAGCCGTGTGAAGTGTTTTGTTCTTTGTTGTTTTTGACTCGCTTTCCCTCTCTCTCTTCCTCTTTCTCTTTCTCTTTGTGTCGATTTGTGGCTGCAACAATGTGTTTTTTTTGTTTTGGCCAAAATACTAAACTTAATGCAGTTTTTCAGTTTGCCGCTGGCAAAAACAGTGCAAACAGTAATTTGATAAATTGTTATTGCCAAGCACTTGTAATGAGAATTGCGCAAATATTTTTTTAAGGGCTTGGTAGAAAGGTCGAAAAAAATATTAAAAAAAAATAATAAAATAAAAATATAAATAAAAAAAAATTTTAATAAAGTTTAAAAGTAAATAGTAAATATAAATAAATTAAATAAAAATATAAAAAAATATACAAAAAAATTTAAAATATTATATTTATGTAATATAAAATATAAATATACAAAAATTTAAATAAAATGTAAGAGTAAATATGAAATATAAATTAAAAAAAATAAATTAAATATACAAAAAAAATATATAAAATTTAAAATATTACATTTTATTACAAATATTACAAAAATTATTAAAAACTTAAATAGTAAATATAAAAAATTATTTAAAAAAAAATATTAAATTGATATAAATTGAATTAAATTGGAAAAATGTTATAAATTTTTATGCAATATGCAAATTAATAAAAATTTTATTAAATATGCAAATTTATTAAAATTAAATAAATTATGCAAATTTTTCAAAATTTATATAAGCTTAATTCAAAATATAAATTTATAAGAATTTAATAAAATATAAAAATTTTCGTAAATATAAAAATGTAGAGAAATTTAATTTATTTTTTTTTTTTGAATTTTTTAAAATTTAAATTTAAAAAATAATTAATTTAAGTTTATAAACTTTATATTAGCTTAGCAAATGCTGCTTAAAAAGTCAGCTTTGAATTTTCATTTATTTTAAATTTCTTTTAATAATTGAAATATTTTTTTTTGTTGCGCAGAGTTTTGTCTAACAATGTTGACTGGTTAATGCATTAAATGGATTATCTTCTAAAATACATGATATAGTATAAACATACTCGTAAAATTCTGCTTTCCCACAGATATTCTATGCTTCATTCCACATTCTACATTCAACATTTTCCATTCGCCATTCACCATTCTCCATTTGGCATTCCATGTCATTCCATTTCTTTCAGTTTCGTTTTGCAGTTGTTGCTATTTTGTGACTTGCCAACACGCCATCTTGCCATATCTCTTGCCACATGCTTCTTCTTCTTCTACTTCTTCTTCAACTCAACTCAACATACATAGTGTACATTGAGCGACGTGTAAAAGAGACAGATAGCATTTTATGGGAAACTCCTAAACATAGCTTTGAGAATATCTTCTACTGCTGCACGTTCACATTTGCTCTTGCCTTCAGTCTGCTTCTGCTTCTGCTTCTTCTACATCTTTGTGAGGGAGCAGTATGGGAACACACTGCACACTTGAGCAGGCGAGCACAAAGAGAAGCTCTGGCGTTTGCTTGGCTCATATACTTTAGAAATCTTGATAGCTTAATAGCGAACAAGACGGTCGACAGCAAGAGAAAGAGAGATAGAGAGAGAGGTTAGGGAAGGGAAGCTAAAAAGCAAAGACATGTTTTGGCCAGCGGGCGAGCTGAAAGAATTCTGGCAAAACATTAAAGAGCCAAAGAGCCAAAAAGTAAAATAATATGAAAAGTCATAAAAATAACAACGGGAGCGACCGCAACAACAACAACAACAACAACAAGACAACGAAAGACTAAACAGCCAAAAAAAAAAAAAAAAAGTTTCGTTTCAAAGTTTCTCATACATGTATGTTTCTTACTGCTCGCTCTCTCTCTCTCGCTCTCTCTCTCTCTCTCTCTCTCTCTCTCTTTGCCACTGTCTCTTCTATTCGCTGAGTGTGTGCTAATTTAGGCGAAATCAATAGAAGAACCCTTCGAACTAACAACATAGTACAGCAAAGATTGTATATGTGCAAGAGAGAGAGAGAGAGAGAGAGAGAGATACAGTGAGCGAGAGAGAAATGTGTCGAGGTTTAGCTTTGGGTAAAATTAATGAACGTAGGTGGCGACAACAAACAACAAAATTTATGTTAAGTTGAGTCACCAGCAGCGACAAAAACTATAAAAATTAACGAGCTGCAAATAATGTAGCATACTTTCTAGCGTTTTGTCCCTCCTTTTTTTCTCTTCTGTCAAAATGGGCATAAAATGCGCTCCGCTGCGCGTTGCCTGTTACATTTTCTCCAGCTTGTTTTCTCACTCATTCGTTTGCTTCGCTTCTTTGTGCTTGTGTTGTATTATAATGCCATTATCATTTTTATTATTGCATTTTAAATGCATTTTCATATATTCATATATATATTTATATATACTGTATATACTTCTTACATGTATATATAAGTATATGTGTGTTTTTTTTTCATTCATAATTTTTAATGCTTGGCCAGCTCACAGCTCATTAAGCAACAAAGTCTCGACTGGCAAAGACGCAGGCGTAGACAAGATTAATGTATTGTTGCCATCGTCCATGTTCACGTTCACGTTGACGTTCATGTATTCTTTGGCTGCCATAGTCACAGTGCTTTGCCATCTGACAGTGCAATGCTTTTTTTTTTTTCTCTCAAAGTCGCCTCAAAGTCATGTGCACGTCTCTCTGAGCCACTGCTGTTAACTGCATTTAAAGTGGTTGTTGTTGCTGTTGTTGCCGTTGCTTTACTTTTTTTTTTTCTTCTTTCTTTTATTTTTTTTTTTTCTACATAGAAAATGGCACAATAGTCGAATGTGAATAGAGTTGGGTCAATCACACGACTGCACGCAAGTATTGTGTATGCTATGTGGGGGGGAAAACTAGAGAAAAATGAAATAGAAGAATAGAAAGAAATAAGGAGAAAGAGACAGAGGGAGAGAGAGAGAGAAGTAGGGGAGAAAATGTTGAGTGGCTAACGCCCAAGCATTGTTATGGATAGCAGATTTGAAATTGCTTGGCATGAAAATGTAAGGCAGAAAGCTCTAGAGATGCTGCTTGTATAGCTGCTTGTGCTGCTGTTGCATACAAGATTACAACCTGTTTACATTCTTGAAACGAAAGTGGGTAAAAAAAAAAAAATAAATCAAATTAGCTTGTAACAAAAACATCTTGAAGTTTGCAATTGTCAAGTCTATGCGTTACACTATAGTGTAGTTGCACAATGCTTTATCTTATTTACATATTTTATTTTTTATGTTGTCAATTTATTTTAAATTTTTTTAAAAATTTAAATAAATTTCTAACGAAATTCAGTTGAATTTTTTTAATGTATTTTGTTTATATATTTTGTTCCAAATATAATATATATTTTAATTTTAAATTATTTATTCTTTAAAAAATTTAAAATATTATTTAATATTTAGTTATAATTTTTAATTTTATAAAATATTTTTTTTATAATTTTATTTGAAATTTTCTTTATATAACATAATATATATTTATTTTATTTTATTTATTTTTCTAATAATTTAATTAATTTATTTTATTAATTTATGAATATTCGAAAATTTAAAAATATTTTAATATTAAAATAAATTATTCTAGTTCTACGTTTATAACATTTATTTATATTTATTTTAATTTAATTCTTGATTTTCATTTATTTATTATTATTATAAAATTAAAAAATATTTTGAAATAAATTAAAAAAATTTAAAAATTATTTTAGATTTGATTTGTTTATATAATATTTATTTATAATTTTTAATTTAATAAAATATTTTTTTATAATTTTTAATTTTATTTGTAATATGCTGATATGTTATATATATTTATTTTAATTTATTTATTTTTTTTAATAATTTAAGTAATTTTTTTTTTTTATTAATTTATTATTATTATTATTATAAAATTTTAAAATATTTTAATATTAATTAAAAATAATTAAAATTATTTTAGTTCTATATTTATAACATTTATTTATATTTATTTTAATTTGATTTTTGATTTTCATTTATTTATTATTATTATAAAATTAAAAAATATTTTATAATAAATTAAAAAAATTTTTAAAATTATTTTGGGTTTGATTTCTAACATTTACACATAATATGCTAGCAAATTGTTAACATTAACAATTTCTTCTCGTGATACTCTCTCTCTCTCTCTCTTTCTCTTTTTCTAGACAGACTATTGAGAGTGCACTATGCACTCTTCAATTGACCTCAGTGAAGGAACACTCTTGTTTCTTGTTTGTTATTTAAAACTAACTTAAAGCACTGCGAATACATTTATGCTGTGAACTCTATACAGATTTTGATTCTGCAACGACTTTGTTGTGCCCTGTGTTGTCTATATGTTTGCTTAGGGTAAACGTGACTACAACAAAGCAACAACAACAAATAGCCATAGCCCATACATCTATCTAGCAAGCGAGTCATCTAGCTATACCCATCTATCTATCTATCCATCCATCTATCCATCCATTCATCCATCCATCCATCCATCCATCCATCTATGCAATGCAATGCAATGCAGCAAGTCATGCAGCGCAGCTCGCTGACCCGCACGATGCCTTTGTCTGTTGTCTATGCCTGTCTCACTCTCTCTCGTTTTAGTTCTGACTCTCTGTCTGTCCAGCTTGCATGCATTTGGCTTTACAAACAATATTTGTTGTTGTTGTTTTTGCTGTTGTCTTCACACAACAACTACATGAAAACTCAGGGCTCCTATCGAGCTCTGTCTATTTTGAATCCTCTTTTTCACTTTTACCCACTCTATCTCTCTCTCTCTCTCTCTCTCTCACACTCTCTCTGTCATGCTTTAGCAAACTACATTACACTCCATAAACCACCCACACTGAAGACTAAACAAACTAATATGCTATGCTTAAAGCGTACATATTGGACTTATAGTTGTTGCTGTTGCTGTTGCTGTTACTGTTCCTGTTGTTGTTTTTACTGTTCTTGTTGTTGTTGTTGTTAGTTGCTTGTTGTTATTTTTGATGTTGTTTGTCTGCAATCCGAGTGCGAGTGAACAGCTTCAGCTTTTGCCTCAACTCCTATCGTCAACAAAAGGCCTCCTGCTGCTGCTGCTGCTGTTGTTGTTCTATACTGCCCAGCCCCTTCTGCCTCATCCCCTTGTATTTTTTCGCCCCCTAGTCCTTTCTTGACTGTCATATTTCGTGCTCTCACGCTGCTGCTGCTGCTGCTGCTAGTGCTGCCTACATGACACGCCATTGTGATGGCTTCAAAGTTTGCCACAGCAGCGACCCGCTGTGCTCTGTATAACAGAGTTTCCAAAGCTGAACCTCACGTTGACGGGCTCCCCCCCAACATTCTGACTCTTCGACCTAACAGCCCCCCATCCCCTTTTGTATTGCTCCTATTGCCTATTGCCTTGCCTGTCGCACGCTTATCATATAAATTCTTCTGGCTGTTTGTTTTTTTCTTTTACATATATTTTCTTGTTTTTATTTTTGTGTTCAGTTCAGTTGAGTTCAGTTTTACTCTCTGATCCTGGCAACATAACAAAAAGGCTAAAAATGTTGACTTGTTGTTGTTGTTGTGCCTGTTATTGAAGGCTTAAGCGCCAGCCAGTCCAACAGCCGGTCCGTCAGTTCGTCAGTCAGTCAGTCACTTACACAGTTAGTTAGTTGAAAGGCGATTGGCTTCGGTTTCTGCTTCTGCTTCTGCTTCTTCTATGTGTTAGTATGTGATCCGATATGCGATGTCTGTGCTAAAGCTAACAAATAGACAAACTCAAAAGCCAGACAAAAAAAACTAAAAGTAACAACAACAAAATTGCCTAAGACTAAAACTGTTTCAACAGTCTGTCTGTCTCTTTCTCTAGAGAGCAGCTGGAAAATGCATTTTACACTTGGCTGCTGTGCATTGCATTGCTTTGAGCTATTTTCAAAAATAATTTTGATTATTTTCAAAGCTAAACAGAAAAATCAAAATATTTAAAATTAAATTTTTACACTTTTTTTTTTAAATTAAATATTTTTTTTTAAATTTATTTTTATTTATTTTTAACATATTTAAAAGATCAAAGAAAGTATTTAAATTTTTTTTAAAATATTTTTATTAAATTTTAAATATTTAAACGAACAATTATTAAAATTTTAATATTTTTTACAAATATTTTTATGTATTTTTAAAATATTTTAAAATTATTTTTTTTTTTTTTAAATTTCTCTATTGAACTATTTGCGTAAAATCTTGACAAATTATATAAAATCTTTCACAGCTGCAGCTAAAAGCAAAACTAAAACTTAAAATAAATAAATAAATACTTGTAATAATTAGACAAGCATTTTGCCAGCTATAAAATACATCTGCTGCACGTCACACAGACAACTTGGCAACACTATAAACTCATCAACGTAATGAAAATTGCCTGAGTCAGACAATAACAAGAACAACAACAACAAGAATAGTCACAACAACTGTCGCCTGTTGTCTTTAAAAGTCTATCAAAATAAGCGCATGTATTTAATTACTCAGTCGCTTAGAGTGTAGAGCAAAATTAGAGCTGAGAATTGTTTGTTAGCGCTAGAGGACGTCATATTGTCTGATAGTTAAAAATTTACTAGGATAATTAAAAATTGTTCAAGTGTATAAAGAAACAAATATAGATAAAAGATGAGTGAGAGACAGACAGCAGAGAAATCTAATAGAAACTGAAACTGATTGGCGCGTCATATGATGCGTTTTCATATAAATTTGATACGTAAACACAAGCTCTCTCCTCCGACTGGCAATTAATAATTGTAGTCAATGTTAAACGAGCTTCAACTCATTTCAGTTCACTTGAATTCAGTTCAGTTTGCGTTCAGCTCTGTTTTGTTCTGTTCAGTTCAGTTCAGTTGAGTTCAGTTTAGTTTTGTTGAGTTCAGTTTAACGCAGTTTCGGTTTCTGTTTTAGCCCAGTCGAGGCTAGCCCATAAAAGTATGCTACACAATTTTCAATGCTGAGAGCGCGATAAAAATGAAATTTTATGTGCTGCTTAAGGGCGTCGCTAAAGGTTATTAAATTGTTAGTGGAATAGGGAGCATCAACAGTAACAGTAGGGGAAACTAGGAGAAAGTGGAAGAAAGTGGCGTGAGAGAAGGAGGTGAAAATGTGGTTGGCTTCGGTTGTCAGGAGTTTTTCATGTGGCGCTTAAAGCTGTCTTGAATATAGTTTAATTGAAAACTTTTCGCTATGTGACTTTCAAATGACATTCAAATGGAAACCAGTCATGACAGAGAAGAAGAAGAAGCAGTAGTAGAAGCAGAACAAATGCAGCACATGGTAATAAAATTATGATGTTGCTTATAAAAGAGGGAAGGTGAGGTGATGCGATACGATGCGAGGCAGCACAGCATCACATGAGAGGAAGTAAAAGAGATAACGAGTAGAGAGCAGGAACTAGAGAAAACGAGCCACACTCACATTTAAGTGCCATTGTCTGCCTGTTAACATGCTCATTACGAGGCAAAAGGCAAAAACACAGAGCGAGAGATAGAGATGGAACTGAAACTCGTTCATGACTTCACTTCAATTATAATTACGTCAAACAGTGCAACAAGAAAATGTGCAACTTGAGTCAAACAAGTGCGAGACTAGAGAAACGCAAACGCAAACGCAACTGAAACTGAAACAGTAACAGAAAATAGAAAAAAACAGACTCATAGTCTCTCAGTCTGAGTCTATGTCTATATATGTATATCTCTCTCTCTCTCTCTTTTCATATCTTTTTGTCTCTGTCTCAATTGCAGACAGACTTGTCGACAATTGTTCAAGGCGCAGAGACAAACAACTTGAAAGTGAGCATTTCCTTTAATGCCTCGTGCATTGCGCTTTTTTTTCTCTCTCTATCTCTCTCACTCATGCTCATGCTTATTCTTCTTCTTGCTTTTCCATTTTTTTTTGTTGCTGTTACTCTTATTGTTGTTGTTGTATTTCTTGCCATTTTTATATTACATTACATTTGCTGCCAAAGTGCTGGCTCCGCACGAGACGTGAAGTACAACGATGATTGTCATTGTTTTTAATGCCAAAGAGTTGGTCGCCAGCAACATAATATCACAGGAAAAAGCAAAAAAATAAAAGAAAAAGCTGAAAAACAAACTGAGACTGAAGAAAACTCATAATTGCACTGCACAAATTGCAAGTTATGGTCGAAAGTTTTACGGGGCAGAACGAATGAAGGCAAAGAACATCATCATCCATGCGAGTGTTGCTCCTGCTGCTGCTCCTGCTGCTGCTGCTGCAACTACTATAAGCATTCATCATGTAACTTTAGCCTGCTGTGTGAAGCAGTAAAGTAAAGGGGAGGGAGCAGTGAGTAGCAGTGTACAAACTGGACACTAACAGGTTCAGTGCACTTGGCAGGTGGTCTAAGGTGCAAGTCCTTTAACTTTCTAGCAATTTATAAAATAAATGCGATAATGGCAAAAGCAAAAGCAAAACATACGCACAGCAGACACAACGCAACAAAAAACTAAGTACAGCTAAGGGCAATAATAAGTTTTACTTCTCATAATAATAAGTTTTTAGACATTTAGTGGATAGTTTTAGGGATTAAGTTCAAATGATATAATGTTATTAATTACCATATAACGAAGCTGCTTTACAAAAAAAAAAAAAATCCAATAAAATAAAGAAATAAAAAAATAAATTTATGTAAATAGATGAAAAAATTTATTTATTATTTTATATAAAATTTATATAAACTTTTAATTTATAAATTTATAAAATTAAAAGCAAATTTCATATAAAAAAATATTTATTATTTTTTATAAAATTAATTTTAACATTTAATTTATAAATTTATAAAATTAAAAGCATATTTCATATAAAAAAATATTTATGAACATATTTAAAGTATAAAGTATATAAATTTAAATATAAATATAAAATATAAATATATAAATAACATTATATAATATTATAATATTATAAAAATTAAATTTAAACAAAAAAAAAAATTGAATTTATTTATTTTCAAGCAACAAAGCAAATATAAATTTATAAAATTAAAATCAAATTTTATATATAAAAAAATATTTATCAGCATATAAAATATATAAATATAAATGTATATATATAAAATATTTATTATTATTATTATTTTATTATATATAAAAATATGTTAAACAGTGAAAACACTATAAAAATTAAATGTAAATTATATATATAATATTAATTCTTATGAATTTTTTTAAAAATATATCAAGCATCAAGGAAAAAATTAATAGCTTTAATTTTTATATAAAATTGAAATTGAAATTACATTGAAATTGTGTCGTTTCTGTATGAACTTCAGGTACTTGCAGTACAGTTCACATAGTAAAAACAGTTTCAACCTGCAATTTAAATACATATAATATACATATACATATATATGTATATGCATCTTATAAAGCGTTTTTTTTGCTGCCTTGTACATGCGGCTGGCCGCCATTTTATTGATGTCTTTTGACGCCGCACTTTGGTCCTGTACAGAGTAGTTCTGGCCTGGACAGTGACGCTCTGCATCCAGGACACGCACACAAGGCACTTGGCAAACAGAGTGTGCAAAAGAGACAGACTGCAGTAGTATTAAAGAGAAAAACAGACAGGGAGAGGCAGGCTGCTGGACAGGCAACATCCAATGGCCAACAACTGCCCGCAGACTGAGGCAGTTTTCCATTGAAGTCAGTCAGAACGTTTGTCTGCTCAGCTCTACGTTGCGCTGCTGTCTCCTGGCGCGTCACTCACAGAGGCAGATAGTATGATGGTTTACGAAAGAAACGATGTGCGAGTAGCAGCAGGGGCAACTCTCTGACTACAGTTGTAATTTATTTTGGGTGCTGCGCGCGCTCCCCGGCAACGTTTTCTTTATTGCTGTTGCTTTTTCTGCTAGTGCTGCTGCTGCTGCTGCGACCGGGGCAAAACTTATTAATTTAGACTTTTTGTTCGCAAATTTGCGTCTGGGTCGTTGCCCAACTATGCAACAACAACAACAACAACAGCAGCAACATCAACAACAACAATAAGAAGAAGCATCAGAAGAAGACAACGAAGAACTGATGGCAGCTTTTCGTTGGTTTTTTTGTTTTGTTTTGTTGCTTTTGCTTTGGCAACATTTATGCAAATTAGTTTTGATTGTCTCTCCCTTACACTATTTGCTTTCTCTCCCTTTCTCTCTCGCTTGCTCTGTCTCCTTCTCCTTGCATTGTAGATAAATGGTTTGGGGTATGGCAGGAAATTGAAAGTTAATTTGCATGCTGCATAGTTTAAGGCGCCACACACAGTTAAATACACAACAATAACTGTCGACTGTCGACTATCTACTACTCTCTCTCTCTTTCTCTCTCTCTCTGACTATCTGTCTGTCTGTGTACAAATGCTTATTGTTTCTTTTTGTATTTTATTTTATTACGAGTATTGCATTATCTTTGCACTGCAGTCATATTTATTTAAATCCATTTCATACGGAGGGCAAGCTGGCAAGCTCGCATTGCGATCGAGCGACCATCGCCTTATTTAATTGCACGTGCATAATTCTTCTTAAAATACAATTATAACAACGCCTGGCAGACGACACATAACCAAGAAACAGCAGCAACAATAGTAGCAGCAGCAACAGCAGCAGCAGCAGTACTCTGCAAAATTTATGTTCATTTCAATTCAGTCTACGGTTCAGTACAGTTCAGTATGGTTCAGTTCGGTTCATTTTGGCTCATTTCTTATGCAGTCAGCAGGCAGCAGCAAGCAGCAGGCAGGCAGGCAGGCAGCTTAAAGAAACTCTGCTGCATATTGTATTAATTTAACAAGTTTTTCACTATAGCTCCGTCGAATTTTTTTTTTTTTGGCAAATGCGCCTTTAAGGCTCTTACTTGCATATTTATGTCACTTGCAGGAATGTGTCGCCTCTGGTCACTCTCGCAACGTTACATAAATATGAAGTGGTAGGCGAGGACAGAGGCAGGCATTTGTTAACTTGGCTGGCTCGCTGGCTGCTGCTCCTGATGCTGCTCGCTCATGTGTGACAGTGGCCAGCTGGCTGAGACACACACATATACCGAGAGCTGCTGAAAGAGAGACAGAGAGAGAGAACTGTGAAGGCAACACAATTGACAGTTTTGTTGCATAAATTTTGTGGAGGCTGCTGACAATACGAATATCAGAGGTTTGGGTTAAGCCATGTCTCTATATCTGTCTCCCTCTCTCTCTCTCTGTCTGTACTGTTACTGACAGGCTTGCGTTGCTGTGAGCTCTGCAAGATGGCAGAACTGAAAGCTTGTATGCTGTGAGCTGTGTGCTGTGTAGTGTGAGCTGTGAGTCTGGAGTTGGGTGACAAAAATGTCATATGACACTTTAGCAACGCATGTGTTGTCATCGTTATTAACATAATTCTACTTTGTTTCTCTCGATGATCTGCTGGATTATATTCTTATATTTATTACAGATTTTTTTTTGATTATATTCAATGAATTTCTTTTCGCTTTTAGTCAGAAATTATTCTTTAAGCTTCTTAAATATTTATTTATATTTATTTATATTTATTTATATTTATTTATATTTATTTATCTTTATGTATCTTTATGTATCTTTATGTATATTTATTTATATTTATTTATCTTTATTTATATTTATTTATATTTATTTATATTTATTTATATTTATTTATATTTATTTATATTTATTTATATTTATTTATATTTATTTATATTTATTTATATTTATTTATATTTATTTATATTTATTTATATTTATTTATATTTATTTATATTTATTTATATTTATTTATATTTATTTATATTTATTTATATTTATTTATATTTATTTATATTTATTTATATTTATTTATATTTATTTATATTTATTTATATTTATTTATATTTATTTATATTTATTTATATTTATTTATATTTATTTATATTTATTTATATTTATTTATTATTTATTTTTATTTATTTTTATTTATTTTATATTTATTTTTATTTATTTTTATTTATTTTTATTTATTTTTATTTATTTTTATTTATTTTTATTTATTTATAGTTATTTATATTTATTTATATTTATTTATATTTATTTATATTTATTTATATTTATTTATATTTATTTATATTTATTTATATTTATTTATATTTATTTATATTTATTTATATTTATTTATATTTATTTATATTTATTTATATTTATTTATATTTATTTATATTTATTTATATTTATTTATATTTATTTATATTTATTTATATTTATTTATATTTATTTTTATTTATTTAAATTTATTTAAATTTATTTATATTTATTTATATTTATTTATATTTATTTATATTTATTTATATTTATTTTTATTTATTTATTTTTATTTTTCACTATATTTTTTTTTATAATTTGATTTCAAATCATTTTTGCTGCTTCTAATTGCACTTTGATTATATTCTCAAAATTCTATTTCTTGCCATTTCCTATTTATGCAAACGTGTTGCAAATCTACTTCAAATCGACAGTTAACATTTACTTTATATATATATATATTTTTTTTATATATATATTTTACTCGATGTTTGTTGCCTGTGTCTCTGGTGTTCTGGTGCTGGCGAAAAATTTCACAACTAATTGAATATTTAAAACTGCCAAACCGCAATTTCAAATTTATTACCCAACGCAGAGAAACTGCAACGAGCTAACGCCGAGACCCGTTTGCAGTCTCAGAGCCAAAACTCATGCAGGCAACCAACCAACCAAACAACCAACGGACCGACCGACAGAGCGAGTGAAGCGTCCATTCAACGGCCATTACCTTTTGGATGTGTGGCATACACACATACTGTCTCCCTCTCTCTTTCTGTCTCTTTCTTTCATGCCTCTTCTGGTATAAAATGTCACTTAATTGCAATTTAGTAAATTGTTTTCCATGTTGTATAACAACGGCGGCAACAAGCAACTACCATGCTCTTTCTCATGTGTACTACTCTCTCTCTCTCTCTGTGATATGCCACGCCTACATGGGGTGCTTGTAAAGGAGTCACAGAGGGGGAAGAGCTGAAGGCTGTTTGGCAGTACATACACATATTAAAACCATAAATTTTGCGGTGATTTATCTTAATTTAAATGTTGCAACAATGCATGCGGCTGGTTGCGAATGCTGACTCCTGACTGCTGACTACTACTGCTGACTGGTGACTGAGGCGTCTGTTGCCTGCCCTTTTGTTTAAATAACAAAGCAGCTAAAAGTATGCAACAATTTTTTTTCATACTCCTTCCACATAATTTGTATATTATGTTGCAGATTTTATGACGGTAGAGAAGATGTGTGCTATATGCTTTTGTATATTATTATTATTATTATTTTTTATACATTGTTATATTTATTTATTTTTTTGTGTTGTTTTTGTTGTATTTTTTTTTATTATATTTTTTAATGCTTCGCCTATTGGCTTGGGGTTCAGGTTCGGGTTTTGTGTGCCTGTGTCCGGGACCGGGCCCGTGCTGTGTGCGAAAAATCAATTAAAAATTCATCAAATAATTAACAAAAGAGCAGAGCGCGCGCGCAGCGTAACCGGCAAGAAGGGGTTAAACAATAGCTTTGCTGCTGCTCCTGTCGTTGTTATGTTCCTATCGTTGATGTCGACATCGTCATCGTCTCGCCTGCTGCACGCTTGCTCTCTCTCTCTCTCTCTGGGGAGTGTTTAACTTGGCCTGCTCAGCGCTCAGGGACGTAATTTCAATGCTTTTGCTGCTGCTACAGCTACTGCTTTCATGTGTGTGCGACTGCGACGCGCAAAACAAATTAAATTCAATTTAGTCAACAGCAACTGCTGCTGCTGCTGCTGCTCCTGCGACTGCTGCTTCTACTGATTCTTCTTCTTATACTACTGCAAGAAGGTGCAATTTTGATGGATTGCTTTGGCTGCCTGCCAGTCGAGTGCCAGCTTCTAAGGAGCAATGTTGGAACAAAGGTGTAGAGGGGGGCAGTGTGGGGGATGGGGGATAGAAGGTTGCTGGTTGCCTTGTTTGTTGCTTAGCTGCAAAGTTTACGAGGCTGCTACTGCTGCTGCTGTTGCTGTTACTACTGCTGATTTTGTATGCCTGTGTGCTCAAATTTACATATGTGTGCGTGTGTTTTTGTATGCGTATGTATCTGTGTGTGCGTGTGTGTCTGTGTGTTGGACTAAAGTTGCGCTCAAGTTAACGCAGCTGCATTTAAACTTTATGCAGAGCAGAACAAAAAAAAAAAAACAAAACGAAGAAAAAAAACAACTGACACACACGCATATATAGATATACATATATAGATACATATACACATATACAAATACATACACATACAGACACACATCTACACACATGAAATGCAAAACTTTTTTACAGCAAATGGCATTAAGCATTAAACTGTAGCATACTTTTGAGTGCCCCAAGTAATTTGAAAAAGGCAACAAACTTTTTGTAAATAATGCAGTTTTATCAACAAGCTTAAAGATTATATGCACTAAGAATTTAAAAAAAATTTCTTTTAATATTGAACATTTAAATGCACAGCTAAAATGTCAAACTGAAAATAATATGTTGCTTACTAATAACAAATAATAAATTTAGCTTGAGGAAGTGAAGCATCAGTAGCAGTAGCAGCAGCAGCATCAAAATAATTTCTCTGCAGGCAATAAACAAACACTTAAATGCAATTTTCAATGGCAAGGAAAATACAAAATGTTGCAACAATTAAATGTTGATATCAAATTGACAAATCAGTTGCAGTTGAGACAGTAGCAGCAGCAGCAATAGGTGCAGCAGCAGCAGCATATGTTAAAGGAATAGCAATCTTTTAAGTCAAGATAATGCTTGCTGAAATTATTTAATTTAAATTTTAGTTTTCATTGTTATTTATTAGGTGCGTAATTGCATTAGATTAACAACATTTAAACAACATTGCATATGGCACATGACACATAAAATCTAAGCACACACACACACATACACATACATTTATTTATTTATTAGTATTAAAATTGTTAATATTAATATTAAAGCTTTTTTGCCTGCTACTCGACATTTTTTGGGTAGAAGATAAATCTGCGTAGCTTGGCCACAAAATTTATTCTTTGCTTATGGCTAATTAAACAAAAGAAATGTTTCTACCTTCAGAGTCAATGTTTTGGTTTAAAGTCATTTCTCTTGTCGGCACAAGCTCACAAGGAAAATAAATGACACAAACAAAACAACAAACCTGAAGTGAGGCCGCAACAACAAGCAAGAAACCAAAAATCACAAAATTTCCGCTTTTTAATGAATGCTACTGCCATGACAGCAAACGTGTGTGTGTGTGTATGCGCGCGACTGTGTTGGTTAGTCACGCCCACATGAGGGCGTATGGGTCGAAACGATAACATAAAGTGTCGGCCGCGACGATGTAGACTGAGACTGAGACTACGTTGTCGACTGTAACTGTAACCAGTTTGAAAGTTGGCGGCGTGACATGTCAGCTTTTTGAATACACTACGATATACAGACACACACACACAGATACATATACATGTATATATATATATGGCTGTCTGCTTTGCCCTAGCTCTCTTATCCAGCAAACAACGTATGCAACTTCATTTATTAAAACCCCTTTTTGTTGTTGTTGTTGTTGGCAAACTGACTTTTGACTTTTTTTTTTTTTTTGTAATTTATACGCGCTTAAAGGCGTCATGTCGGGCAACACCTACAAATTCTTTTATTCCTTTTGTTTTCGTTTTTTGTTTGAGCTTTTTGCATAACGTCAACGTCTGACAAATGTGCCATAAGCAGCAGCAGTAGCAAAAAACAACAACAATAACAATAACAGTGAGAAGAAGCGGTAACAGTGTTAGAGCTTTGAAAACTTTTGCGTGCGGCTTTCGGCTTTCAGCTTTTGGTTTTTGGTTTCATTTTTGTGGCCAGCGGTTAAAAAAAAAAAACAAAGTTGTGGCCAAATAAATGGCCAAATGGTAGAAAATGACAAATGACCGTCAATCATGACAGGCCAGACGAAAGCGTCCAGCTGCGGCTGCGATTGCCACTGCTACTGCGACTGCGGACACTGTAAACTCTTTTTGGAGTGAGCAGATAAGGCTAAGCTCTGTCTCTTCCATACACACACACACACACACACACACACACACACATACACGCATAATTTTGCCAGGTACTAACTCAAAAGAATGGCATGAGCATGGCAGAAGCAAAAGATGATGATGATGATGATGATGGCCAATGGCTGAGAACAGAAAAGCAGAAGAGCAGTGAAAACACACCTGCTGCTGGTCAATGACAGTCAAAGCTCATCATTGGCTTACGGGGGTTGCTTTCATTGCTAGCCATCTAAATGAGTGTTTTGTGCCAGATAACTTGTACAGCTCATATTTTTGTGGATTGCGGATTGTGAATTTGTTCTCTCTTCTTGCTGCTTGGTCATTAAATATATAAAAGTACAAATTATATATTATATATGAGAGAATGCATGACAAAATATTATAAATTGTTATAGTCAAGCAATGCAAAGATAAACGTAATAAATGTTTTAATTTTATTTCCTATATATATGCTAAAACAAAAATAATTTAAAACAAAGAGTTGAGCTTAAATTTTGTATGATATTTTGAGCATAAATATAAATAAAAAAATAAAATAAATTTAAATAAAAATTAAATATAATTAAAAAAAATATTAAAAAAACAATATATAACAAAATATAAATTAATATAAATTTATTTAAAAATATATAATAAAAATAAAAAATAATTTTTAATTAAATTAAAAAATATTACGATAAATATAGTTAAATATAAAAAAAATTATTTTAAAATATAAATTAATATAAATTTAAGTAAAAATATTTAATAAAAATAAAAATTAAATTTTAATTTTAAAAAAATATTAATATAAATATAGTTAAATATAAAATGAAAATTAAAAAATATAAATTAATATAAATAAATGTAAATTAATATAAAAAAATAATTTAATAATATTAATAATATTTAATAAAATATAAAATAAATTTAAATAAAAATAAATATAATTAAAAAAAATATTAAAAAAAAGAATTATAACAAAATATAAATTAATATAAATTTATTTAAAAATATATAATAAAAATAAAAAATAAATTTAAATTAAAAATATATATTAATATAAATATAGTTAAGTATAAAAAAAACTTAAAAAAATATAAATAAATATAAGTAAATGTTAATATAAATTAATATAAAAAAATAATTTAACAGAAATAAAAATAAATATAAATAATATCAAAAAGAAATTTAAAATAAATAAAAATTAATATAAATAAAATATAAAATAAATTTAAACAAATAAAAATAAATATAATTAAATTATTTACAAATAAATAAAAATTAAAATAAAATAAATAAAAATCATAAATGAAAACTAATATAAAATCTAATAAAATTACAAAAAATATTTTTTTGTCTTAAATTTCAACATATTTTATTACGAAAATAAGAAAGAAAAATCTAAAGTTATTCAAGATAAAATGCCGAAATGCTAATAACAAATTACCAAATTCTGATGCGTAATAAGTGTGCCAAAAACTTTGGCCAAGAGTAAACAAAATCGTTTGGCTACAAAGAATTTACAATATTAGTTTGCAATCTGACAAAGGACCACGAAATTGCTTAGACGGGCAAAAAGGAGCAAAAAAAAACAAAAAAAAAAATCTTATCAATTTTTTTATTCTTCTTTGTTTTTGTTTTTGTCGTTTTCATTTTTTTTGTGTTTTTTTTTTTGTGCGCTCTCATTTTTGTGTTTTGGCAAAGTTTCAGAAGCTGAGAGTTGTTGCCCCCCGAAGTGCCACTGTAAAATATTTTATTGAATATAATAAGCATAGGAAAACTTTTGGCCAAAGGAGACAAAGTTGTAGCTAGACTAGATGCAATGCAGCTTCTTTTCTTCTATTGTTATTGTTCTTCTTGTTGTTTTTGTTGTTGTTGTTGTTGGCATTTAATATGAGCTCACAAACATTTTGCTTGGCGCTTTGTGTCCCTTTGCTATTGCATTTATTGCATTCACTTTTGTGCAATATAATACCTGCGTGTGAAATAACGCAAAGTTTATGCAGCGCTGAAAACAGTAATATCAAAAAAAAAAAGAGAGAAAATATAAAGAAAGAAACGCTGAGTGAAAACTTTGTGTTTAAATGAAAAACTACAAAACATTTAAGTTTTTCGGGCATGAAGGCAAAAGCAGAAGCAGCAGAAGAAGAAGAAGAAGAAAAAAAGGACAAGCAGAAATTTAAATGCCAAGCAAGCCCTTGGGCCCTTAGGGCGTTGCTGTTGCTGTTACTGTTGCTCGGGCACTGAAAATGAAATCTGAAATTTCAAATTTTTCTTATTTTTATTTTTCTTTCTTCATTTTGTTGTTGTTTTTTCTCATTTTTTTTTTTGTTTTTTTTTTTGTAGCCAAAGTTTACACTTTGTAGTCGCGTCTTTGATGCACAACGAAAAGAAAGTGTCAAATTAAATTTAAAAAGTGATTTGCCGCGCTGGTTTTTTTTTTCTTTTCATTTCATTTTCTCAGCTTATTCTACTTGTATGTATGTGTGCCTCTATATGTATGTGTGTGTGTTTGTATTTATTTTGTTTGCCTGTCGACTGCTTTTTAAATGCTGCCAGGCATGCGACTAAATGCCAAAGTGAAAATTCGCTATAATTTGCCTGAAAAGAAAGTCATTTCATCTCATTTTCGTCTTCCACTCTCTCTCTCTCTCTTTCACTCTTACAGCATATATACAGTGTGTGCTGAAATTGAATTGCCTTTGGTTTTTTTTGGCTTACAAAAAGCTATTACTTACCTGCATTTATAAAGTCTCGCGATTTACTTTAAAGTCTCAACTTAAAAGACAGCTGCAAAAAAAAAAAAAATACTTTGATAGCAGAAATAACTTGACTCATAAAAAATATATATTTTTTTTTATAATATTTAAAGTAATTTAAAGTTAAGAAAAATTCTATTTGAATTTTGAAAGTTTATTTACAATTTATTCATCTTCAAATTTCTTGAAATTTATTTATTTATTTATTTTTCTTTTTTGTTAGACTTTCAATATTTTGTTTTCTTTGATTAAAAGTATGCAAAATTAATTATTAATTGTTGTTTATGCAAATTGGTTTACATTTTGGCCTAGAGTCTGCTTCAAGTCAACAGTAAATAGTCTAGAGTCTAGAATCTACAGTCTAGTGTCTACGTTTTATGGTCCTTCAATTAAAACATTTTGCTTGTGATTTTTGCTATTCGCCAGCCGCAAGTCAACAAATAATTTCTATGCAAATATTTTACACTAATTATATAAAATATTTTTGCATACGGCGGCGGGCAGCAACAGCAACAGCAACAGCAGCAGCAGCACCCAACAAAATAAATACAAGTCTTTGGCTTGTCTATCTGTCTGCTGTCTGTCTCGCTATCTCTCACTATCTCTCTCTCTCTCTCTCTTGGTGTCTGCTTTGCGCCCAAAAATAGTTATTTGCTTAAATTAAATATATACATTTGTCTATTTGTACAGTGCAAATATGTCTCTGTCTGTCTGTCTGTCTGCCTTACTCTCTCTCTCTCTCTCTGTGTGTGTGAAACAAAATTATTTTATGGCGTTTGCGTTGGGCAAACAAATAGTCAACCAGAGTTGAGTTGAGCTGAGCTGAGCTGAGCGACATATAGTCAAAAGGCAAGTTGCTGACTCACTTGACATGGTACAGTCTCTGCTGTCAGTTTGTCTACACACAGTCGACGCCTAAAACTATTCAGCACGCTGCTTGTTTTTTTTTTTACTTTCTTTTGTTGCTATCGAGAACCTGCAATTTTCCAGCCTTTGGGCACACCTTTTGTTTGGACACTGGCGCTGAAATTGATTAAGTATGTTTCCTGCCAATGAAAAAAAAAACGCCACTCAATCAACTAGAGATCGCCAGAAACAGCAACAACAACAACAACAACACTTGAAAAGAGCGAAAAAGTAAAGAAAGAAAAAAAAAACTTTAAAAGCTGCCATTGAAATCTGCACACAAAAAGTTGCCTAACCAATATAAATGAATGAGAATCGAATCGAAATTCTATCGAATTGAAATGCCTCACCGTTTGCTCATGTGCCACACCATGTGCCACATACATACACAATGTTGTATTCAAATCAAGTCAAACGTAAAAACGTTGACTTTACACTCACACGCACTTGAAGGACACTCAAAGAGCGCCATCTATTGAACGTCGACAAGTGTCACTGCAAACATAGATTGCCGCTACAACTTGCACTCAGAGTCATCGTCATCGTCATCGTCAGAGTGTTCTCGCGCTCTACTCAATGCTGTGAAAATGAAAAATTGTTTTGCCAGTCTACAGTTGCATACTGTATTATCTGAGGCAATAGCAGCAGCAAAAGAAGAAGAAACTACTGCATGTAGTTGTATATACCTGGGCAACGTATGAGAAACGCAACGACAGCAGAGCGAGCATGAAGCGTTTGCAAGCTTAAGTGGTATTAAATGTGTCTGTGCAACGTGTGAGAGTCGCCATAAATAGTAAGAGTATGAAAAGAAACTACGACGAGACAGACTGCAGTCTGCAGTCTGTTTAAATGAATAAAAATTGAATATAAAAAGAGAAAGAGATAGAATATGTATGTGAAAGAGAGAGAGAGAGAGAGAGAGAGCTCTTTGCTCTTTTTTTTTTATTAAATTTTAAAAATAATTTAAAATTATTCTTTTCAACTTTCTTCGCTATATGCACAAAGAACACAATAGCAGCAGCAATAGCAAATGGCAAATGCTGTGACTAATTTAAATGCCAGCAGTGTACTGTATATATGTGTGACAATGTGGACATGACTGTCAAGACCTTTTAATTAAAAACTATTTTGCTTGCATTTTGTTTTTTTTTTTTTTTTTTTTTTGTAGGGCCTGTGGCGATGGGCGTGTCACCAGCTCAATCTGCAAGTTTCCACAACTCTCTCCCCTACTCTCTTGCACTCTCTCTGTCTCTTTCTTTCTTTATTTTAGTCGTTTGCTTTTGCTTTACCACAGTTTGAGCGCAAAAATTTTAGCATTTTAATTTAAATTTAATGTGGGCGTGGCAGCGTAGCGTGCAACAGTTTCACTACTAACAATCTTTTTCTCTCTCTCTCTCTCCCACAATCTCTTTCTCTCTCTCTCTCTCTCTCTCTTCGTTCATTCATTGCATTAAGTCAAACGTAATCCGCACATGGCTACAGCCACAAAAGGCAAAAGTACACAGAGACAAAAGCAGTCTAAATGTACACGCCTTCCGCCCCTTACCCCCCCTCCCTTTACACCAAACACTTTTCACAGCAATTCTCATACTCTCTGTCACACTCACACTATGCTGCTCTTAGTCAGTGTGTTTCGCTTTACTTTTTGACTTTATCGTTGGTTTGCTTTCTGTTGGTTTTCTGGTTAGGTCTAGTCGCCACACACACACACACACACACAAACACACAGAGCTACACTTGCAATGGTTTTTAGGGTTTGGGATTCAGTTTGCTTTGACTGGTTGCCCAGCAGCTTTGGCATGGCATGGCTTGGCTTGGCTTGGCTGTCTGACTGGCTGGGGCCAGCGTTTCATTAAGTTATACAATTTAACGCCCTTTCAGCTGGCCAACGTTTGTCGACGAGTTCTATTTACATTTGCTTTGGGTCAAATTACACAAAATTCTACGGGTGTTGCGGCGACAAAAGCCATTGACAGCCAGCCGGCGACGTCTGATGCTATTGCTGCAGCTGAAGCTATAACTTTCTATACATAGATATATATATATATATCTGACTCTGTTTCTCTGCAGTCTTAGCTAAATAAATTTTATACAAAATGTTTACATGAGAAACGCTAAACGCGTTTTCTTCTTCATCTTCTTCTACTTCTTCGCTTTTTGTTTTAACGCCATGGTAAATATTATTGAACTTAGAACTTTAGACAAGTTACACTGGCATTTTGCTTGACCTGCTGTATTCTAACAAAGTTTCAGCAAAAGTATTAAGACTTTAAGACCTTCACACACACACACACACACACACGTATAATATTTCCGCTTGCAGTTGTAAACTTCTTTATCAGAGACTTCTATGATGAATACTGACCCAATTAGCTTTACAATTGCAGCACTGCCTGACACTTTAGATACTTCTAATACTCACCTGCTCATTGCTTCTCTTGCTCTCGCTGTGACTTTCAAAACGTGTGTTTCGTGTGCCCCGAAAAAGTTTCTTTGGCAACTCTGACTAACTCTGACTGTGTGTGTGACTCAGAATCCGTATGAACTTGCTTTAGCTTAGCTCTGATGCTGCTTGTTCTTGCTGTTATTGCTGCTGTTGTTGTTGTTGTTGTTGGCCCCGTTTGCCATTATCAAATTGAATTTCGCATGCAAATTGTTTTTGGGGGCGCTCTAAAAAGCTTTCAAGTTTTATGGCACGGAAATTGGCCTATAGCAAGTTTTTGTTTGGTCAGGATGTTGTCTCGTTCCATATATACCCTGCAGCATTAGAACAGCACATAAGGTGTCTAAGTATATTAAATGAAAAACGGAAAATAAATATTATAGCAAACATTTTGAGAGTAGTAAAAAAAATTAAAAGAAATTTTAAAAAATTAGAAATAATATAAAAAAAAATTAGATATAAAAATTTAATTAAAAATTAAATATAAATAAAAAAAATTAAATATAAAAATAAAAAAAAATTAAATATAAAAATAAAAAAAATTAAATATAATAATAAAAAAAAAAATAAATATTAAAATAAAAAAATTAAATATAATAATAAAAAAAAAATTAATTATAAAAATAAAAAAAATTAAATATAAAAATAAAAATAAAAAAAATTAAATATTAAAATAAAAAAAAATTAAATATAAAAATAAAAAAAATTAAATATAATAATAAAAAAAAAAATAAATATAAAAATAAAAAAAAATAAATATAAAAAAAAAATTAAATATAAAAATAAAAAAAAATTAAATATAAAAATAAAAAAAATTTAAATATAAAAATAAAAAAATTAAATATAAAAATAAAAAAAAATTAAATATAAAAATAAAAAAAAATTAAATATAAAAATAAAAAAAATCAGCAAATATAAAAATAATTAAATAAATAATCAAAATAAAATAAATTACAAATTAAAGAAAGTATTAAAATCAAATATTAAAAAAACTTAAAATGAAATAAAAAATTTAAAAGAAAATTATAATAATATAAAAGAAAAATACTTACTAAAAATTATAATAATAATAATAAAATACAAATAATAAAATATTAAACAAAATAAAATAAAAAATAAAATTAGATTAAATAAAAATAATAAAATATTACAAAAAATTAATAAAAAATTATTTAATTTATTAAATTGATAAATTAATATAATAAATAATTAATAAAAAAAAAATAAAAAATCATTACACTTTTAATTATATTTTACAGGGTATTTTCTAAGTATATTAATTTTTTGTTGTTGTTGTAATTGCATATATTAAGACCATGCTACACGTTTTGGCACTTTTTAACCCGCTGCTGCCAAAAAAAAAGTAAAGTGTGCTACGCTCTTTTTTTAGTCCCCGTCGCACTAATTTCTAGAGAACGGCTAATTATGATGTCTTTTACGTGCCAACAAACGTTCAAGTGACTTCCGCAGCTCCACTTGAATATTTATTTTACTGTAAACTCAACCTAAAAACCACCGACGCGACGCTATGCGATGCGACGCGACGATACACGACGGAGCGCGACTCGACGCGTCGACTACTACCATGCGATACGGTGCCCGGGCTCCATTCAGAATTCAAGTGGGCGTGTTTTGATGACATGCTGCCTGCCTGCCTGACTGCCTGGTTGCCTGCTTACCTTCAGCACGTAATGCGCTAGGGGATTCGTCAGTATTAGCTACCCGGTAAAAACAATATTAATAACAGTGGCAGGCATCCAGCTGCAGGGCCATAATAATACATCAGCTGAGCCAATGCCCCCGCAAGGGTTTTACTTCTTTTTTTTTTTTTTGCTGCTGGTGGCCAGAGGCAGACACTAAGATATAGCGACAGAGACAGACAGAGAGACAGAGTGAAAGACTGACTGACTGATAGACAGCGAGACATCCCCAGCAGAGGCAGCTAATAGTCAACGGCTTCGTTCGTTCGACTGACTGACGAACGCTTCATTGAAAACTTTCCAACGTAATGGCTTTTGTTTGGCGGCGGCATCATTGCCATTGCTTCTGCAACAGTGAAAAAATGAAAAAGAGTGTGAGAAACAGATACAGCAAGAGAGAGAGAGAGAGAGAGAGAAAGAGAGGAAGAGTGAGAGAGAATGGCTTGTGAAAATGTTTGAGTATGGGGAATGGTATGAGAGTAGAGTTAGGGGTAGAGGCTTCTGTTGCTTCTACTATATAGCATTAAGTAATTGATTACATCTCAAGGGACTTTTAAGCAAGAGCCAACAGCGGACAGACAACAGAGTAGAACAGAGCAGAGCAGAGTATGGCAACAACAAAATGAAATGGCACGCCACTATAAAGCTCATAAATTTCTATATAACTTGACTGCTTACTGCTCTGCAAGTTCGACTTGACTTTCAACGACTCGCCACGACTTTGGCTCGACTTTGAGTCTCTGTTCGGCTCGACGCAATATAACGTAAATAAATTTTGCTAAATAGTAGACAAAAAAAAAACGTAGAAGAAGCAGCAAAAGAAAAAGAGGTAGACAAAACTGTAGAGTGTTAAAAGAGAAGAAAGAAGCAAAGTCCAAAATACCCAAACACCAGTCAACCTTTACCATAAACAATAACCATAATTTAACCCCAAACCAAATGTGTTCGTTAATGTGGTTAGGTGAGCCTGCAAAAAAACATTGTCTGCTATGCTAAGTTTAGCATCAAACTTTTCCTGCCAACAAATGCCATAAGAGAAGGTAATTCTATTTGTTGTTGCACTGGGAGTGGGGGGGAGAAGGGGCATATGTCTATTTAGTAACTAAATTTATGGTTACAATATTGGCCAGCAAAAAGTAATTTAAAAAAATTCTTAAAGCCACAGCTTTAGCAGCCACAATCTATCGAAATTATTGCAGTAAAAAAAAAAATTTAAATAAAATTAGTTGCAAAAAAAAAAAAAAAAAATTAGTATAAAATTATATAAAGCCTTTAAAAATCGTTGAAAACGTTTTGCTATAATCTGTTGTATGTTTTTATGAGCAAATGTTGTTTGCTTTACTAACCAACAGCAGCAACAACAACATATTCTTTGCAACATTTGTATTGTATCTTACAACATTAAGATTAACACCCAAGTTCCCCAGGCAGCTTACACACACACACACACACACATAGACATATATATATATATACAGTTCTATGCCTTTTGGTCCTCCCCTGACCGCAATTTTCATGCGCATCATTTTATTTTTTATTTTTTTTATTTTTTTTTTTTGTACGTTTCACGTTTCGTTGTGGATTTTAAATTAAAAATACTGCCGTGTGCGGGTTGCGGGTCTACATGAAAAAAAAAGTAAAAAAAAATACAAAAACAATGAAAGACAAGAAGACAAACAACAACAAGAATAGTAGCATGACGCTGAGGCCCCGATCCCAACATTGGTAACGGCAATGGCAACGGCAACGGCACCGACACCGAGCCACGCCCATCTGGGGGTAACCTGCCATTTTTATGGCGCCTAATTGCACAGTGCTCAGTCTCTCTATCTCTCTCTCTCTCTCAGTCACTGCTAACTCCCACACACATACTGTCTCTCTCTCTCTCACACACACTCTTTGTAGACCCGCAGAATACTACGACCGGGCCTCGGCTGTTATAATCATAAAATTGCTTTTGTGGCATACAAACCGGTTATATTGCTCCCGTGTGATAGTCCGCCAATGTTTCCAGTTGGTTGTGTCTCTTCGTTGCCTTCGTTGCCATCGTTGCCTTATTTTTCTTCTTTTTTCTTCATTTTGCACAAATGAAAAATGTTGCGGTTTATTTTCATTTGGAGTTTTTCCACTGCGTCGGCGGGGCAAAAAAACAGCGCCCTAAACATAATTTGTTGCATTAATGTTGGCCACATGCATATGAAAATAGAAAATAGACACATATACATATTCCCAAACACACACACACACACACACATGTATATAGAAATATATATACTTACACATAGTTTTTGTTTAATTTCAATGTAAATTACTTGAGCTGAGGTCGTCGGACTAGTGAGCGCAGCGTAAACAACAGACGGAAGTAAAAGCTCTGAGGGTTAGCTATTGCTTTTGCTATTGTCTCTGTCTCTGTCTCTCTCTCTGTCTCTCTCTCTATCTCTCTCTCTCTGTCTGTGTGTCTGTGCACTACTAATTGCTTAGAGCCCTTGAGCTAGAAATTTTGCGCATAATTAGTGGCAAATTGCATATGGCAAATGGTCGAGTACTGTCCAGAAATAACACTGGACACTATTACTATATTATATAGTATGTATGCTACATGTACATACATATGTCTAGGGAATTATGGCAACTAAAATTTATAAGCAAATATTATGTAAAGGCAACAACAACAACGACATAGCATAGCATATACTTAACTCTGTAGCAAAATTCTAATAATTATCTGCTAGAAATTTATAGCTATAACTTTAATAGCTTTAAACTCTACAAAATTGTGTCTAATATCAAAAGCAATCAACTCTTGTAATTTCATTATATATATATATATTTTAACAATCATTTTTTTTTTTACTTGCAATCAGAATTAACAGCTGTGAAATCTTCAATAATAAAACACTCTACAAAAAAAAAAAAAACCAACCCTCTGTGCATAATCTGCCTCTGACGCTGCAAGCTATTTCTTTGCGTTTTCTCCATCCGTGTTTGTCAGGCCAATATCTGAACAATTTGCCAGTCACACCATAAACCTACATTTCGTTCTCTTTGTAGAACGCTAAATATGCCATAAATACTGGCCAAAAGGTAGCCTTGCCGACAAGGTGGCGCCTGTGAGACAGCATCGTAGAGGATAGCACATAAAAATTGTGAAATAATAATGCCATTGACAAATATAAAGCCATAAATTATAAATGCGAAATACTTACTTATACACAAAATCTACTTTTCCACAAAGTAAGCAAATGGCAGCAACACAAGAATAAGAAAAAAAAAAAAACAAATAACCTGACAGGCTACAGCAAGACGAGAAGTAGAGGGGGGAGGGAACATTTTGGTAAGCAAGGGCAACAGAAACTGAAAACGTAGCAGAAAAAAAAAACACAAACCGCAACTTGTTATAAAATTAGTAAAATTTTCTCAGCAAACATTTACATTAACTACAAGGCAAATCCCAGGCAGTCGCTGCTTCTGCCTGTGCTTGGCACTTCAAAAGAGCCATAGAAGCGTAACCAAAAAAAATATAAAAAAAAAACTGAAGAAGCAAAAAAAAAATATAAATAATAATAATAATAAAAAAAGAAAGAAAGAGAAAAAAATATACACACACACACAAGAAGAAGGCAAGGAAAGGCAAGGCAAGGCAAGTCGTAGCGGCAGCAGCAGTAGCCTGTCCCAAAAGTATTAAGAGAGCAAAGCAATTAAAATATGAAAATGTACAACTTTCATCTTTTTGAGCTCATTGCATAAATCATTCCGACTGCCTGAGTTTGAGTCTGAGTCTGAGTCTGAGCCTGAGCCCACAACAATTTCCACGGGGGTAGCACTCGTCGAATGGCACATTCAAAATTTACTGTGACGCTTTTTACTAATCAGCATAAGTCCTTGACAGATACACTCACACACAGAGAGAGAAAGAGAGAGAGAGTAACACACCCATAAAAAAGGAAAATACTTTGTTGTCAGGGAGAAAGCGCAGAAAATGATTTATTTCAAATTCAACTTGTTACCTGTAGCTACTTTAATGCCACTCTGATTGTGTATATATATATGTTTGTCGGAAGTTGTGTTGTGCCTCCTGATGTTATATTTTCGAGTCAGTCCACTTACCAAAAACCCAACAAAATGACAATATAAAACATAATTATAATCATTGCTGCGGCCATGGTCTCAATTGTAATTACCAGCGAGAGAGACAGAGAGCAAGAGAAACTACGTAGTATCTGAAAATGGTAGAATGTATGCCATGGATCGAATGTAGAATACGGGTGCGAGTGCAAAGATAGACAGGGAAGGGGAGCGGGGCAAGCAGGACGACTGTGCGGGTACCATCATTTTGGTAATGCCCGCGAGGCAACTCAAAAGCGTGTTTAAAATTTACATACAGCAACGCCCACTGAGACATACGAGTACTCATAGCTGACTACTATGTTGAAGTTGGTCACGAGGGATGAGAGGAGAAGTACTATGGCCATGGAAAGGGATGGATAAGGGAAGGGGGGGTAGCAGTATGTTATACAAATGCGAATATAGACATTTGCCGTGTCGTCTTCAATTAAAACTTTGTACAAATTGCTACAGTGACTCGGTTAATTGCCAGAGCAACAGCAGCAGCAACAGCACAACTTTTTTGGGTGGGTTCATGTCTAGGCTGAATGTGTCATTGCTTAAATGGAAAATATTCAAGATTATTTTTTTTCGACTCTTTTTTTATTTTGTTTTTTTTTTTTGTTTTGCCAAACAACATTTATTTTTAATGTTGGTTAATTAAAGTAATCAAATTTTACAAAACTTTTCTTATAATTTCTAGACTTTCTTTTCTGTATTAATTAAATTTTAATATATATAAAAAAAATAATATAATAATAAAAAATAAATATAAATAAATAAATAAAATATATAAAAAAATATTACTGCAATTAAAAATATTTTTTAATATAAATATTTTGTATACTAAATTTTGTATATATTATATTTTCTATAATTTCTGATTTTAATTAAATTTTTATATATAAATATAAAAAAATAATATAATAATAAAAAATAAATATAAATAAATAAAATATATAAAAAAATATTACTGCAATTAAAAATATTTTTAAAATATAAATATTTTGTATTTATAAATTATATTTTCTATCATTTCTGATCTTAATTAAATTTATATATAGATTAAATTTAAAAAAAAAAATTTTTTTTTTCAAATGTAACGAAATTAAAATATATAATAAAATATTTAATAATCGTAAAGTCAAAATTAAAATGATTAAAAAAAATAGAATTGTCTGTTGAAATGAAATTGAAATGCAGAAAAAAAATGTGTATGCAATAGTATTAAATGAAATCCTCTTTTATATCAAAGTATTATATATTTATTCAGATTTATTTTTCTTTACAAATTTTTATTGTTCACTTGAAATATGCATATTTTGGCATACAGTGATTTGTTTAACTTTTGTGATTTTGTTGTAAGTTGATAACTTACAGCATGTCACTAACTAACAAACAAAAAAAAAAGGCAAAAATATATATAAAAAAAAAATAAAAATAATTTCAAGTAGGAATTGATTGAACTATACAAAATCCCCAATAATACAAAAAAAAAAAAGAAGAAGTAGAAGGAAAAAAAAAGGCAGGCAACCAAATAAATACGCTTGCATATACGCTGCCATTTTGAGGGGTTGAATGAATATAGCCTGCGAGTTGTGCGTATATAAACACAAGTATAACCAATCAAAAATCCAATTAAAATTGAGGAAAATTCGATTTGCATGTAAAATATGGCACAAAAAACAACAGCAACAACAACAACAAGAGAGAGAAAACGATATGAAACTGAGCGAAGAGTAAAGTGAGAAGTAGAATATGAGTGTGGTGATGAGGCGAGGAAAGACGAAAGAGGAAAACATAAAAAATATTTGCTATATATGAAATTGAAAAGCCTGGAAAAAAAAGGGCAGCCTGACGAGAGCGAAAATTCAACATTGGATTGATATGCGCGTCTGTGTTGAAAGCAGGCAAAAAAAAAAAACCTGAAAATAAATAATAAAATAAAAAACAAAAAACTGTTTTTTGTGTTTTTGTAGCTATAGAAAGAAGTGTGGCATTTACACACAGCAAATATTATTTTTTAGTATGTATAGTGCGGCTATGAGTGTGTCTCTCTCTCTGTGTTTGTGTGGTTATATGATGTGAGGTTGACTGTGCGGCAGGTGAACCAGCAACACGTTGCACAAATACAAACAATGGCAACCGTGTGAAATTTCTTGATAAGTTTTTGGCAACAACAACTAAAAGCAAAAGCAAATATCATCATTATCAATTTTATATAACATTATAAATTAAGACAAATCGATTTAAAGAATTTAATTTAATTACAATTATTTATTTTATTTTTCTCTTTCTAGGTAAGTGTAACTTCAACATTGTTATGATAATAGAAAACTAAGTTCACAGTAAGTTTTATAATTATGTCTCTTCATTAAATTTTCAATTTAATTGGTAAATAACAAAATACAAAAATAATAAAAAAATATTTAATGAGAATTCTAATAAGTAAAAGTATAAGAAAAATTATAGAAAAGAATTATAAAGAATAATTTTCTTACACATCTTTAAGTATTCTAATTCTAATTTAATTTAATTTAAGCTTTGATGTTTTCGTATTAAATGTTGTCAGTTTAGTATCACTCAATTTTTTTCTCTGGATAGTAAGAAAATAAAAATAAAAAAAATCAGGATTAGGAAATAATACTCTGCACAATGTTGTAAAACAAGTGTAAAAAAAATTCTACTATATATGCATGCATATAAAATATATTATTATATTGAACAATTTGACAAAAAAAAAAAAATAAAAAAATATAAAAATGGTTTAAAAATCGAATTCTTCTACTTTTCCCCTACATTTATTATTTGAAACTATTGAAAATATTGAAATAATTAAATCTGAAAAAATAATTTTTATGAATTGTGGCACTTAGCAATCTTTCTCAATCTAATTCCCAAATATTTCTGTACATATTTTCTATATACACATCATCTATACTTTCTCTGCCACATAATTAAATCCAATTTCTTTGGCCATTGTATACTATGAAATACCCGTACAAAATCCAATTAAATTGTCAAATTATAGTGCACATATATATATATATTTTTTTTTTGGGCGCCATAGATAAAGACGAAACAAAAGGCATTTTTTTTTTTTTTGGTTATATTTCTACATACATATATTTTTGCCAGCGACTGTTGATTTAATTAGTTTATTATTTTGGTTATTGTCACACAATGTGCGTGAATGTGTATAGCTATGTATTGCTGTGTGTGTATGTGTGTGTGTACGTGTGTGTGTATAGAAATTATGATTGTTTATTTGTTGTTAATAATTTGCTTTGTGATTTTTAACGCGACTGTAAATTTAATTGTATATTTTTCGTATACAAATATAAATTGAAAAGAAATGAAAACAAAAAAAAAAACTATATGCGAGTCTGTGTGTATGCGTGTGTGTGTGTGTTGCGTGTGATTATTATTATTATTATTATTGTATTTGTATTTGTATGTTGGAGAGTGTTAATTAATTTTGCGCTTGAAACGATGTCAGTTGCATGCAATTGACTGCAGGCAGCGTGCTCTCTCCTCGCTGTATGCTGTGTGCTGTGATGCTATGTGCTGTCGCACACTTTTAATTAGACTTCAATTTCCAATTATATAAGCTTTTACATTAATTAAATTTCCATTTTTATTTTTGCTTGCTGTTACCATATATATCCCCCTTCTCCACATCTTTTCATATAACGTTCGCCAGCGGCAATGCCATGTAATTTGTACTGAATTAATTAGAAATGCCGACTTGGCAGTCTTCTGCGCTGCCATATCAAATTAAATAAACTCTGGCACGCAAAATCAAATCAGAAGACAGAAACAACAAGGGCCACAGAAAAATGGGTTGGGTTTATGTAGAAGAGATAGCAAGAGAGAGAGCAAGAGAGAGAGAGAGAGAGACATTGAGTAAACTGGCTAAAGAAATAACTCAAGGTAAATAAATAATTGAATTCATTAGGCAAATGAAAAATGCTGTCAATGCGCTGAGCGCTGAGCGCTGAACCGCTGAACGTTGTGTAGCGTTGACTGTCTGTCTGTCTGACTGACTGACTGAATGACACGTAAAACGGCCAAAGCCAATGAGTTTGAGCTCTTCAGCATGGCCGAAAACATATTGACCCAAATCTGTGCTAACAATGCCTGGCAGTCTGTCAATGTCTATATATGTCTATCTCTATCTCTTCTCTCTCTCTCTCTCTCTCTCTCTAGTGTGCGTGTATGTGTTTGTGTATTGGAAAGGATAACAGCAGCCTGTCAAAGCTGTTAAAAACGTAAACACAAATAAAATACAATGTTTACCTCTAGCTTGTCCTTCCTACTGCTCCTCTTCACGCTCACGCTCACTCTCATTCTTCTACTACTCTGCCTGTACGCCCACCTTTCGTCACGCCCTTCTCGAGTTCAGTGTGCTTTTAGCGTTGCTCATTAGTGACCAAAATCGAAGAACAACAACAGCAACAGCAACAACAATGATGGCAACGAAGCTTAATCAAAAACAGAGAAAACGAAGAGACGCTGTCAAAAAAAAGAAAACAAAAAAAAAACAGAAACAAAATGTAGAAAAAGGAAAAACTAACAACAATGGCGTCGACAAGCGGAAGGAGAAGCAAACAATGCGACAAAAATAATACTCGTATGTGCCGCATGTGACGAGAGCAGGAAGAACGAATAACAACAACAATAATAATAATGAAGCATACACACAATACACTCACACTCACACACACACACACCACATCACACCTCACACACAGACACATTCATAGATTGTGGTTGCGTTAAAGGTGTGCTGCGGTTTCTCTCTCTCTATCTCTCTCTCTCTCGCTGTGTGTATAGATTTTTGTTAGTTTTCTGTGGCGTCATGTTAACAAAAGCATCGAAACACAGGTAGAATACTGTGTGACTAGAGGAAGGCGGCATTTTGGGGAGGCGTAACCGTAATGGTCGAACAAGTTTTGGTGCTTAAAGTTCGTTTACATCTAGCGAAGTTTTGTTAACTTAACAATAAAAACTAAAAGCTTTAATGAACACTGACAGTTTATGCGTTATGCAATGAATTTATTTATATTTTAAGCATTTGAAAATTCGAAAATTATGCTAAATGTTAGCAGAGTTCAGTTATCAATCATGGCAAAAAAAAATGTTGCGTAAAATTTGAAATTAAAATTAATATCTATGCAAGATTTAGATTGAGATTTAAAAATTTTTCTAGCAAATGTTGAATTAAACTCTAAATAAATTCTAATTAAATAAAAATAAATAAAATATAATTTAATTTTAATTTTTTTTAACTTTCTTTTATATTTATTACTAATTTTAAATATTTTATTTTATTTTATAAAAATTTAATATTTAAAAAAATATATACAAAACTAAGAGAAAAATCAAAAATTTGCTAGCAAATGTTGAATTTAATTCTAAATAAATTTTAAATAAATAAAAAATAATTTTATTAAATATTATTTTCTATTATTTAAAAATGTATATATATTATTTTATATAAATATTTTAAACATTTCAAAAACAAGACAAAGTTGAGCTTAAAACTTTTAGTTTATAGTTAAATTAAGCAAAGTTAAAGCAGATTTGCTAAGCAACAGCAAAGACTGTTAGCTAGCTAACAGCAACTGCAAAGCTGAACAATTTTCTATAGCATACTTAGCAGCGCTGCAGAAAATTGCATTGCGCATTTGGTAATGTATGTGTGTGTGTGCCGCTTCTTTGCCCAAATTACCTAAACAAAACTCGAAATAAATACAGCAAGAAAGTTGATATGCCGGCAGGGGAAGGCAGGGGAAGGCAGGGGAAGGGGTAAAAGCTAAAGTAGAATTTCTTTACAGACGACTACACGCTTAATTATGCAACAAATTAGGCCCAAGACGACGACGACGACGGCAAATAAGTCGAGCTAAGGAGTCGACGACTCTCGACTATATGATGAAACGAATTTATGCATTATGCATGAAAATATGCGAGGTTGTGACTCAGACTTGCATCTAACAGCTCGTAGCTCGCAGCTCGCAGCTCGAAGCTCGAAGTACGCAGCTCTTTCAGCTTTTAGCTGCAATAGCAGCAGCATGCTCCATTACACGCCAAGGAAGACGATGACGACAACAAACTTACACACACACACACATATATACATATATATATATATATATATATATATATGCAGTGGCACTTACACACATGTTTAGTTGCCGCGCAGCACAAGCACAAGTTTATCTGCTATGATTGATAACTGAACACTGCTAACATTTTGCATAATTATCTAAATTTTCAAAAGCTTAAATTATAAATAAATCGCATAAACTGTCAGTGTTCATTAAAGCTTTTAGTTTTTATTGTTAAGTTAACAAAACTCCGCTAGATGTAAACGAACTTTAAGCACCAAAACTTGTTCGACCATTACGGTTACGCCTCCCCAAAATGCCGCCTTCCTCTAGTCACATAGTATTCTACCTGTGTTTCGATGCTTTTGTTAACATGACGCCACAGAAAACTAACAAAAATCTATACACACAGAGAGAGAGAGAGAGATAGAGAGAGAGAAACCGCAGCACACCTTTAACGCAACCACAATCTATGAATGTGTCTGTGTGTGAGGTGTGATGTGGTGTGTGTGTGTGTGAGTGTGAGTGTATTGTGTGTATGCTTCATTATTATTATTGTTGTTGTTATTCGTTCTTCCTGCTCTCGTCACATGCGGCACATACGAGTATTATTTTTGTCGCATTGTTTGCTTCTCCTTCCGCTTGTCGACGCCATTGTTGTTAGTTTTTCCTTTTTCTACATTTTTTTTGTTTTTTTTTTGTTTTCTTTTTTTTGACAGCGTCTCTTCGTTTTCTCTGTTTTTGATTAAGCTTCGTTGCCATCATTGTTGTTGCTGTTGCTGTTGTTGTTCTTCGATTTTGGTCACTAATGAGCAACGCTAAAAGCACACTGAACTCGAGAAGGGCGTGACGAAAGGTGGGCGTACAGGCAGAGTAGTAGAAGAATGAGAGTGAGCGTGAGCGTGAAGAGGAGCAGTAGGAAGGACAAGCTAGAGGTAAACATTGTATTTTATTTGTGTTTACGTTTTTAACAGCTTTGACAGGCTGCTGTTATCCTTTCCAATACACAAACACATACACGCACACTGAGAGAGAGAGAGAGAGAGACAAAGATAGAGATAGACATATATAGACATTGACAGACTGCCAGGCATTGTTAGCACAGATTTGGGTCAATATGTTTTCGGCCATGCTGAAGAGCTCAAACTCATTGGCTTTGGCCGTTTTACGTGTCATTCAGTCAGTCAGACAGACAGACAGACAGTCAACGCTACGCAACGTTCAGCGGTTCAGCGCTCAGCGCTCAGCGCATTGACAGCATTTTTCATTTGCCTAATGAATTCAATTATTTATTTACCTTGAGTTATTTCTTTAGCCAGTTTACTCAATGTCTCTCTCTCTATCTCTTGCTCTCTCTCTTGCTATCTCTTCTACATAAACCCAACCCATTTTTCTGTGGCCCTTGTTGTTTCTGTCTTCTGATTTGATTTTGCGTGCCAGAGTTTATTTAATTTGATATGGCAGCGCAGAAGACTGCCAAGTCGGCATTTCTAATTAATTCAGTACAAATTACATGGCATTGCCGCTGGCGAACGTTATATGAAAAGATGTGGAGAAGGGGGATATATATGGTAACAGCAAGCAAAAATAAAAATGGAAATTTAATTAATGTAAAAGCTTATATAATTGGAAATTGAAGTCTAATTAAAAGTGTGCGACAGCACATAGCATCACAGCACACAGCATACAGCGAGGAGAGAGCACGCTGCCTGCAGTCAATTGCATGCAACTGACATCGTTTCAAGCGCAAAATTAATTAACACTCTCCAACATACAAATACAAATACAATAATAATAATAATAATAATAATCACACGCAACACACACACACAGATTCGCATATAGTTTTTTTTTTGTTTTCATTTCTTTTCAATTTATATTTGTATACGAAAAATATACAATTAAATTTACAGTCGCGTTAAAAATCACAAAGCAAATTATTAACAACAAATAAACAATCATAATTTCTATACACACACACGTACACACACACATACACACACAGCAATACATAGCTATACACATTCACGCACATTGTGTGACAATAACCAAAATAATAAACTAATTAAATCAACAGTCGCTGGCAAAAATATATGTATGTAGAAATATAACCAAAAAAAAAAAATGCCTTTTGTTTCGTCTTTATCTATGGCGCCCAAAAAAAAAAAAATATATATATATGTGCACTATAATTTGACAATTTAATTGGATTTTGTACGGGTATTTCATAGTATACAATGGCCAAAGAAATTGGATTTAATTATGTGGCAGAGAAAGTATAGATGATGTTGTATATAGAAAATATGTACAGAAATATTTGGGAATTAGATTGAGAAAGATTGCTAAGTGCCACAATTCATAAAAATTATTTTTTTGGGATTTAATTATTTCAATATTTTCAATAGTTTCAAATAATAAATGTAGGGGAAAGTAGAAGAATTCGATTTTTAAACCATTTTTGTATTTTTTTATTTTTTTTTTTTATCGAATCGTTCAATATAATAATATATTTTATATGCATGCATATATAGTAGAATTTGTTTTACACTTGTTTTACAACATTGTGCAGAGTATTATTTCCTAATCCTGATTTTTTAATTATTTTTTATTTTTTTTTTGGTCTTACTATCCAGAGAAAAAAAATTGAGTGATACTAAACTGACAACATTTAATACGAAAACATCAAAGCTTAAATTAAATTAAATTAGAATTAGAATACTTAAAGATGTGTAAGAAAATTATTCTTTATAATTCTTTTCTATAATTTTTCTTATACTTTTACTTATTAGAATTCTCATTAAATATTTTTTTATTATTTTTGTATTTTGTTATTTACCAATTAAATTGAAAATTTAATGAAGAGACATAATTATAAAACTTACTGTGAACTTAGTTTTCTATTATCATAACAATGTTGAAATGACACTTACCTAGAAAGAGAAGAAGAAGAAAATAAATAATTGTGATTAAATTAAATTCTTTAAATCGATTTGTCTTAATTTATAATCTTATATAAAATTGATAATGATGATATTTGCTTTTGCTTTTGCTTTTAGTTGTTGTTGCCAAAAACTTATCAAGAAATTTCACACGGTTGCCATTGTTTGTATTTGTGCAACGTGTTGCTGGTTCACCTGCCACACAGTCAACCTCACATCATATAACCACACAGAGAGAGAGACGCACTCATAGCCGCACTATACATACTAAAAAATAATATTTGCTGTGTGTAAATGCCACACTTCTTTCTATAGCTACAAAAAAAAAAAAAAATACAGTTTTTTATTTTATTATTTATTTTCTGGTTTTTTTTTTTATTTTTGCCTGCTTTCAACACAGACGCGCATATCAATCCAATGTTGAATTTTCGCTCTCGTCAGGCTGCCCTTTTTTTTTCCAGGCTTTTCAATTTCATATATAGCAAATATTTTTTATGTTTTCCTCTTTCGTCTCTTCTCGCCTCATCACCACACTCATATTCTACTTCTCACTTTACTCTTCGCTCAGCTTCATATCGTTTTCTCTCTCTCTCTTGTTGTTGTTGCTGTTGTTTTTTGTGCCATATTTTACATGCAAATCGAATTTTCCTCAATTTTAATTGGATTTTTGATTGGTTATACTTGTGTTTATATACGCACAACTCGCAGGCTATATTCATTCAACCCCTCAAAATGGCAGCGTATATGCAAGCGTATTTATTTGGTTGCCTGCCTTTTTTTTTCCTTCTACTTCTTCTTTTTTTTTTTTGTATTATTGGGGATTTTGTATAGTTCAATCAATTCCTACTTGAAATTATTTTTATTTTTTTTTTATATATATTTTTGCCTTTTTTTTTTGTTTGTTAGTTAGTGACATGCTGTAAGTTATCAACTTACAACAAAATCACAAAAGTTAAACAAATCACTGTATGCCAAAATATGCATATTTCAAGTGAACAATAAAAATTTGTAAAGAAAAATAAATCTGAATAAATATATAATACTTTGATATAAAAGAGGATTTCATTTAATACTATTGCATACACATTTTTTTTCTGCATTTCAATTTCATTTCAACAGACAATTCTATTTTTTTTAATCATTTTAATTTTGACTTTACGATTATTAAATATTTTATTATATATTTTAATTTCGTTACATTTGAAAAAAAAAATTTTTTTTTTTAAATTTAAT
>JBAMBR010006892.1:0-14373 GCA_037044475.1 Zaprionus obscuricornis
TCTTTCCCAGCCATAAATAAAAATGGCAAAAAAAAAAAATCGTTGGCAATTGTTGCCGTCGTTTTGTGAATCGAAAGCAACCTGCGGCCTCTAGTATATATATATATTTTTTTTTTGAGATTTTTTTTTTATGGCCAATTGGCAACTAAACTCACCTTGTGATTGTTAAATGCCGATAGCGTGGCAATGGAGCCAAGTGGTCCTGGCGAACCGGTTGGACCGCAACAATTAACGGGCAAACCTCCAATTGGCAACGGACTCTTTTGCTGGTTATTTTGTAGTTTACGTGAACGTCTAAAAAGAGACAGTCATCGAGAGCGAGAGAGAGAGAGAATGTATTTTAATAATTTTATTATTGATGAAGTGTAGATAGTATAAAATACTTGTAGATAATACAACGCGTAGTCGCAGCTGTATGAGAATCTTTGTATATCAACATCAAACTCACCTGCTTGCCGCTATAAAAACAATGACGGCAACAATAATGGTGCCACATATGGCTGCACTTGCCGCAATTGTTATCTTATCCATATTCGATGTTTGTGATGATACAGTGCGTACCTCACGACATTGCTGATACGGCACCGTTTCGGGTGTCACATGCAATTCCTCCAATGATATGACACATACAATAATACATTCCTGTGCGGGTACATTCTTTATCTTAAATTCACGCTCACTCGCCTCCAATGGCGGTCCTTGTTTAAAGGCCTTTTCTCCAAAGAGACGATAGACAACACGGAAACCCAATATATTGGCAGTTTCGGAATCCCATTGGATAATGACAGAACTATCTTGTCGGAATGCATGTTTCACTTGAACCTCATTGGTATCATCGATGCGTGTGCCACGTTGTGGTGGATAACCTAGAACCAGGGGCGGTCGCTGTGGCTTATGTTGGCTGCCATTGGCATTGTTGGCGCCTTGACGCCAACCTGGCGCTTGTTTACCATTTGTATGCAATGTTGTCGAAGAGGAGGAGGATGAGGAGCTACTGCTGCTACTGGTCGAAGTGATGGCCGTGGCCTGTACGCTGCCAGTGCCATTGACGCCAACTGTAGGCAATGCGGTTGCTTTGCTTGCTTTTGTTGGCGTCGTTGTGGGCGGACGAGTCTAGGCGCAAAAAGAAAGAAACGTAAAATAAACAAGAAAAACAATGAATATTGAAAATCATTTAACGTTTTGCTGTGCACATGCAACATAAGGCTGCTGAAATATTTAATATACTTTAAAACTTACTGTGCTTGCTGTTGTACTACTGCTGCTGCTGCTGCTGGAGCTTGTAGCAGGTGTTGCTGTTGTTGTTGTTGTTGTTGTTGTTAAGAGAGTTGTTGTTGTTGTTGCTGCTGTTGGTGTTGTGCTACTAACAGCAGTTGCAACTGTACCTGTACCCGTTCCTGTTGCTGTACCTGTGCCTGTAGCTGTTGCTGTACCAGTTTCAAATTCAACCGAATCTGGAGATGAAGCAAACGTTGGCTTCAAATTGTCAGCCAAACCGACAGGACCACGCAATGCAGCATCAGCAATTTCTGGACAGCTAAGTTCCTCCGGCTGTATTGAATAAAAGCCACGATCACGGAAACGTGGCGGTGTACCACAAAATTGTGGATTACGTTCACGTGAAGTTACCTTAAAGGAGAAGAAAAACGCAAAACGAAGATTGTCATCATCGTCAGCAACAGCATCAGCATCAGCTGAATGTATAATTTACCTGCAAGTCACCGTTACGTATCCATTCGGCAACCCAACGTAATTTACAATCACAATGCAAGAAACGTCCACCCAACGATAGTCCACGCAATGTAGCATTCAAATGAGCAAATGCACCCTCTGGCACCGTACTCAATGGATTACCATCGAGTGCAAGCAGTGTTATGCTTGGATTACCACGAAATGCTGCCTCCGGCAATGTGGTCAATAAATTGAAACCAATGTCCAATACTCGCAATTCCTTCAATGAATGCACAGCACCAATGGGAAATTCGGCCAGCAAGTTGTTAAGTAAACTCAACGAGCTCAATGTTTTACGTACACCAGCAAATGCTGTTTCCGCAATGCTCTGTATAAGATTTCTTTCCATATTCAATGCGGTCAGTGAGTCGAGGCCATCAAAGACACGTATGCCACCGGCACCAGGTAACTCCTTGATGCCATTCTGTGATAGATCCAAAAATGCTAAACTCTTCATACCGCGTATACATTCTGGTACACGACGTTGTTTTGTTCCCTTTAAATTCAGATTCTTTAAACTTTGTTCGAGGCCACGAAATGCAGCTGCTGATAGTGTTACATTATTATCATTGAGTTTCAATGTTGATAATTTACTTAGCCCCGCAAATGCATCATCGGGTATATTTGATAGTTGATTACGTGATAAATCTAATAGATTTAATTTGACAAGCACTTGTAATGCTTCTACTGGTACTTCACTTAAAAGATTATCCTGTAGATTTAGATTTTTAAGCACTGTCTCTTGTCCTTTGAAGGCGCCACTTGTAATTCGCTTAATGCCACAACTTGATAGCTGCACGTTATGTAGACTTAGATTATTAAATATATCATCGGGCAGCTCTTCAATTGTTGCATTATTCACATATAGCAAATCTATTGGTTTCAAACGTGCATATTTGTTCATGGCTTCCAGCAGTTGCGGGAAATCGACCTGGAGAAGCGAAATTAAAAAAAAATAAAAAAAATTTATAAATTATAGAATTTATTTATAGAATGTGAAGAATAATTTAAAAAATTTTATTATTTTAAAAATTTTTATTTTTTTTTTTTATATATATATATTTTTTTTATTTATATATTTATTTTTAACTTTTATTAATATTTTATATATATTTTTATATTTTGCTTGTAATATTTTTTTAATATTTCAAAAGTTCTAAGTTTTATTTTTATCTTTTGTTAGAATATATATATAAATATTTTTTTTTATTTTCTTTGAATTTAAAAAAAAATTAATTTTTATTTAAATAAAGTTTAAAAAAAATAAAAATAAAATAAAATAAATAATATTTAAAAAAAAATTATTAGTATTATTTAAAAAATATTATATTTTTATTTAAAAAAAATTTTTTTTAATACAAATTAATTAATCTAGAAATTATTACAATTAAAAAAAATAATATTTAAAAAAATTTGTTATTTCTTTTTTGAAATTTTCAAATATTTAAATTTTTTTTTTTTATTCCTTTTAAAAATTTTTTTTTAAGTTTTGTTTTTTAATTTATTAACAAATTTATTTCAATATTTTTTCAAAAAGAATTTTATAAAATATTTATTTTGATTTGTTTTTATTTTTATATTTATATATTTTTTATGTTTTTATAACTTTTTTGTATATTTTTTTTATATTTTTTCATATTATTTTTATATATTTTCATATTATTTTTATATATTTTTAATTCTTTTTAAAAATATTGGTTTTTAATTTCTAACAAATTTATTTAAAAAAAAAATTTATAAATTATTTATTTTGATTTTTTTTTATAATTATATAGTTTTTATATTTTTATAATTTTTTATATATTTTTTTTATTCTTTTTAAATTTTTTTTTGTTATTTATTAACAAATGTATTTCAATATTTTTTCTAAAAGAATTTTATAAATTATTTATTTATTTTTTTTTTATAATTATATATTTTTTATATTTTATAATTTTTTGTATATATTTTTTTTATCATTTTTAAATTTTTTAAATTTGTTAACAAATTTATTTCAATATTTTTTTCAAGCAAATTTTTATAAATTATTTATTTTTATTTTTTTATATTTATATATTTTTTATATTTTTATAATTTTTTGTATATTTTTATAATTTTTTTTATATTTTTTTAAATATTTTTTTATATTTATTTTCATATTTTATAAAATTTTCACCTGATCACATTGCACGCTTAGCTCGCGTCCTAGATTATAAGCACAAATGCAGCTTGTCTGCAGATCTGGCACATCTCGCTGCCAAGGACATTGTGCATTGCTATTGCTAATGCTACCAGCAAGTATTAAAAGCAGCGACGGCAGTAAATATTGTCGATTTGTGGTGGGCGTAATCGCTGTTTGTTTGCTATTGTGTCTCATCTTGTTGCCGGCATAGAGCTGCAAAAAAATTTAAAAATAAAAGAAAACGAAATTTATATAGTAAAAGTAGAAGCAGTAGTAAGAGAAAGATAAAGGATAATCTTAACAGACAGTCGATGCTCGATAAATTATAAAATTAATGCAGCTGCCATTGATGTTAAGCCACTGCAGAATGTCAGTTGGTTATTTACATACGCAAAGGCAAAGGGAAATCAAGAGGGGAAAAGCTTTATCAATCAGTTGTCCAGTTACTTTCAATTTCATTTTCATGCTCGTTAAACAACAAACTGTGCGTGAAGAGTATTTGACCATATTTCCCTCCCCCCCTTTTGCACCTTTGATGGCCTGGTTTTTTTTTTTGCTGCCCCGTGATTTTACCCTTGTGCGCCATGTCATGGTCGCTCCTTATCATTCTTGCGTTGATCCTTTGGCAGTTTAGTTTGATTAATTTGCTTGGACTACTGCCCAGGCATGTCAAGCGAACGTTGTCTCTCTCTCTCTCTCTCTCTCTGTCTGTCTGTCTGTCTCTCTCTCTTTTACTTTCTTTTGGCGCACATAAAAAAGCAGCAAATAAAAAATGCAAAAAATGTGAAACGTGGTGGCCCTATAAATCCAGCAGCATCCTTTTTAGCAGCTACAAAATTGTTGTTGTGCGGCAAGCAGCGGACATTTAATTTAATTTGCCAGCGCGACAGGCGCGTCATAAAAACCGTAAGAACGAAAGAAAAAGCCAAAAGAATGAAAGACAGAGAAACAAAGAGAATCTCATGCCTGTTGTCACTGTGCTTGCTCTGCTCTGACTACTTGCCCCTTTTTTTTTTTTGCCCAGAGGCAATTGTACCATGTGGCAAATGTGGCAAAGTGGCAAAGTGGCTCAGTCAAAGCTGTTGGTTGACCTTTTTGCATAATCATGAATTATAGCGACACTCGGTTTTGAGGCTCCCCCAAGTTGTTGTTGTTGTTGTTGTTGCTGTTGTCATTTCTTGAGGTGTCTCTCTATTTTCAAGCTTGAGACATTTCTATTGTTTTTCTACTACTACTACTACTACTTCAACAATGACTTGATTTTAAGCTCTCTGTTGTGTGCCACACGGCACAACAAAGACAAAGACGAAAGTTGAATGTACTATAAATAAATATGTTACGCATACGACATGTTGTGCGAAATAAAAGGTCAATGCTATAGCAAAAAAAAAAAAAACAGACAATAAAAATTAACAGAAAATAATAACAAAACACTAGAAAAATTATTCAACTAATAAACATAAACAATGCTTGACATTTATAAATAGTAAATGTTAAAAGATTCTATAGAGAAAATATATGCAAAGTTTTTTTTATTTGTTTTTGCAAAAAAATTTCTATGGCCAAAAGTTCAATGAAACTTTAATACAAAAATTCTGTAATAAAAATGGAAATGAATTATTTAAAGGCAAAAGTAAAAGTAAATTAAACATTAAGTTTTTTATTTTCTATTCTCTTTGCCAACTGCAGCTCAATCATCTTCATCCTCATCCCCCTTAACCACAGACAAAACAATCAAACGCTTCATCGATTTGTTTTCAATCACACAAAAAAAAAAAAAAGCCACAAATGAAATTATTAAATAAATTAAACTGCACGCTTCTCGCTTCTCTTATAATGATAATCAACATTTTGTATCTTTTGATTGATAGTTTTTCTTTCAATTTTTCATTCACCGCTGCCGCTGTATCCCCTGTCCCCTGTCTCTTTCTTATAGTTTAATTTTCTTGCCCTGCGGCTCAAAATGTCGTCTCGCTTGACTTAATAATATTTTCATGCGATTTGAGTTTCGTGTTGATTTAGTTTTTGTTTTTTTTCTCTTATTTTCTTCTTCTTTTGTATATTTTCTCTTCCCACTTTTTGATAAATTCATTCGTTCGTTTCCTTATGTTTTGCTCAATTCAACTTGAAATTGCATTACGTGGCTAAAACCAGAAAAAAATGAAAATAAAATAATAAAAAAAAAAGCAAAATATTTTTCGCTTCAGTGTGCATTCCACTTGAGACTTGCCACGCCCCCTACCATTCATGACGTCGCACTTCTCTCTCGCTCTCTCTCTTTCTCTCTCTGATACTCTGATGCAGCCGCTCATTTCTCACTCAGCTGTCCAGCCACAAATTTAATTAAAAAATTCTTGCACCCATTTTTTCTTGGAATTACCCCAAGCTAACTTACGTCCTATCCCTTCCCCCTCCCCCCGTCCTGCCTTTGCCACGCCTCTAACGCATTAATTGCATTACAAAATTTTTTGATGCGCGAAAGTGCGAAAAATTGCAAGACACAAAAGTCGAGAATGAATGAAGCGCAATTGCTGCAGGTGTAAATGTTTTGTTGTTGGGCCGCATAATTATTCACTTTTGTTTTTTTTTTTTTTTCTCTCTCTTTTTATTTTTGTTGTTTATTTAATTTTTTTCTCAGTTTTTTTTTTGGTTGGTTGCCAAATTTACATTTTTAGACAATGGCCCAGAATCGTCCGAGTCCGAGTCCGAGTCCAAGTCTGAGACAACGCTACAAATTTATTTTTTTTCTTCTGCTTAATTTTGTTGTTATTGTTGCTGCTGTTGTTGTTGTTGTGTCTTATTCTCAATTTTTTTTTTCCCATCTATTTTTGGGCAGCTTACAAACAATTTTTGCCTTAGGCTGCGTCCTCAACCTCAACTTGAAACGAGATTTAATTGAAGTTTTATTTAACAAAGGCCGAGAAGTTGTTGTTGTTGTTGTTGTTGGCGTTGTCGTTGCCGTTGACGTTGCTGCTGGCACACTTTTTGCATGTTTGCAGTGTGGGCGTGGCTGGGATGATGGCATGATAATTCGGTTAAGCATTTAAGTGGATTAGAATTTTGAGGTGTAAAAAAAAAAACTTTTTTCCCATTTTTTTTCCCATTTTTTTTGGGAGAAGATGAAGAAAAGTTGTCAATTGAAAAGTTGTCAGGTGTGTGTGCAGGTGTCTCTTTAATTGTGTGCTTGCATATATATGTGTGTAGGTGCGTGTGTGTGTGAAAGTGTTACCTAAATTTGTGTTTTGTTAGCCCGAACTAATCTTTCAGGTCATCGCTCGCATTAAAAATTGACCAAAAAGGAAAAGAAAAAAAAACCAAAAAAAAAAAAACTGAAATGAAATTTTACTTTTAGGTTTATGCTGTGTGATAGATATAGATAGAAAGCATTCATGTTGTAAGTGAACTCTTTTTGCAGTTAATACGCTTTGAATCTAATTAAAAGGCTTGACAAATTTTTATCTTAAATTTTATCCACACAAGCGCAAGTGATGACAGATTGAAAACTTAAATGAGAATCGCATAGAATGAAGTTCAGCAGGAAGAGCAGCAAAGAATCAGAATCAGTTGATATTAAGTGAATATGAGAATCGCATAGAAAGGCCATGAGAAACTTAGCTGAAATTAAGAATAGCTGCTCTATAAATATATTAAAATTTATTAAGCAAACATGGCAACAGCTGATTTCCAGTAGATATGAGAATCACATAGAAAGGCCATAAAAAACTTAGCTAAACTAATTTATTTATTAAGCAAACAAAGAATCAGCTGATTAACTGTAGATATGAGAATCACATAGAAAGGCTAAGGCTTTAAGCTGAAACTTATAATTTTTAAGAAATTTATAAAGCAAACATCGGATTAACTATTTTCAAGTGGTGCAAGTGCTGATCCTCAATATAAATTATGGCATATGTATAATATGTATCTGTATCTGTATCTTTATCTTTATCTGTATCTGTAAGCTAAGTCCTCATATATAGAGCTAATTAATTGATCTGATAATAATAACAAGCAGCGCAGCACAGAGCGGATATCACTTATTGACGCTATTAACAATTGTGCTGTGACGCTTTTGATTTGCTAAATAAACAAAATATTTGCTACCAATTGATTTATGACATTCTATTGTTAGATGTATTTATAATGATTAGGCATTATCTTTAAGTGGCATGAACAATCGAAATTGTTTCCATTTGTTGTTGTCGTCGCGTAAAAGTGTTTAATTAATTTTCTTTTTTTTTTTTTTAAATTTTTTTAGTCTATAAAAATATTTTATTATTAAAAAATTAAAATATAAAATGAGAAATTTGAGTGTTTTTTTTTTTATATGTACATAGTACTTATATATGTATATAATAATGATGTTCATGATCTAACAAACATCATATTTTATCTGCTGACCAACACAAGTTCCCGTATCTTCATCAAAATAGAAATTACCACAGGATTTCTCATCCAATGTTCGACCATCCTTACAACGCAAATAGTGACGACATCCAGACTTTGAGCTAACCACAAATGGTATCGTACGACCTTGGCAACGATCTTCACTGCATTTCACTTTATTTGGTGGCCGACAGGTCTGTGTACTAGCATCAAAGAATGTATCATCCGAACATTTACCCCAACGTGGATTTGTATCTGGTTTACCATCGGATGTTGCTGCACAATGAAAGAAACCCTGACATGTTGCATCATCGGCAACAAATGCATTCTGCAAAGGTTTCTTTTCAGTGCCACAAACATCTTTAGGATATGGATGTGCATCACATGGCACCAAAGTTTTAGCAATACATTCACCTGTAGCAGCATTATAGTAACCAGTTTTACATGTTTTATCCGTTAATACACCCTTGGTACAAACATAATGACGATTACAGCCCAAAACATTATCAAAATTGACGCCATCCTTAATAATGCTACAATAATCAAATTCATGTGCTTGACACCATGATTCTGATCTATAAACACATCTCTGTAATGTAGCATTAAAATGTAATCCTTCACCACAAGTGCCATATGCATAACTATCCTCATTTGCACAATAGAAGTAACCATAACATGATGTTGGATCATTGATAAATGTATCTGTTGCATTCACACAGGATACACCACATTCATCAGCAGTATCCAAAGATTTAACACATTTCGATGTGGTTTTATTAAAGAATGGTGTCGGATTTTTGCATTCACTGTAAACGCTACGTGAATTGATGCAAGTTATATAACGCATACATGATTCAGGATCACGTATAACAGTATTATTACTAAATAAATTGCAAATATCATCGATACGTGCGAAACTTGTGCCACAACAGTTGAGCACAATAAAGAAGCTCAATAGAGCACAAAATGAATAAATTCCAATAACTGCAAAAAAATAAAATATAGTCAAAAATTAGCCTTCCGACTTAAAGCAGATTTTTTTTAATATTACGCTACCTTTCATTGTGTGCCAAGTGCGTCAACAGATTTCCTACATAATCAGTTAGTGATATAGAAATATCAAGATTATGAATATTTATATTATGATTATGAATATGAATATTTATATTACGTATTTCTTCTAAAGTTCTATTAGCTTTAAGCTAACGTCATATAACGTTAAGCTTTTCAGTGATTTATCAATGAAAGAGACAATTGACATTAGGCAGTGAAAATATCTGCAACATGTAGCATAACATATAGTACATATACATATATATATATATATCGGAACATATATATATATTTACCACATAATCTAATCTCTGCTTAAAGCATTATCGTTTGGGTTATTCCGTAAGCATGCCTCTTCAACAATGAATACAAATTTCATTTCGCTTATCGATATTTTCATAGATGCTTTTTTGCTATAAAAGCCAATTGGTTGCCTAGAATTTACTTTAAAATATTGCTAGAACTTCTTTTAGCATTTAGTTGACGCACTTGGCACACAATGAAAGGTAGCGTAATATTAAAAAAATCTGCTTTAAGTCGGAAGGCTAATTTTTGACTATATTTTATTTTTTTGCAGTTATTGGAATTTATTCATTTTGTGCTCTATTGAGCTTCTTTATTGTGCTCAACTGTTGTGGCACAAGTTTCGCACGTATCGATGATATTTGCAATTTATTTAGTAATAATACTGTTATACGTGATCCAGAATCATGCATGCGTTATATAACTTGCATCAATTCACGTAGCGTTTACAGTGAATGCAAAAATCCGACACCATTCTTTAATAAAACCACATCGAAATGTGTTAAATCTTTGGATACTGCTGATGAATGTGGTGTATCCTGTGTGAATGCAACAGATACATTTATCAATGATCCAACATCATGTTATGGTTACTTCTATTGTGCAAATGAGGATAGTTATGCATATGGCACTTGTGGTGAAGGATTACATTTTAATGCTACATTACAGAGATGTGTTTATAGATCAGAATCATGGTGTCAAGCACATGAATTTGATTATTGTAGCATTATTAAGGATGGCGTCAATTTTGATAATGTTTTGGGCTGTAATCGTCATTATGTTTGTACCAAGGGTGTATTGACGGATAAAACATGTAAAACTGGTTACTATAATGCTGCTACAGGTGAATGTATTGCTAAAACTTTGGTGCCATGTGATGCACATCCATATCCTAAAGATGTTTGTGGCACTGAAAAGAAACCTTTGCAGAATGCATTTGTTGCCGATGATGCAACATGTCAGGGTTTCTTTCATTGTGCAGCAACATCCGATGGTAAACCAGATACAAATCCACGTTGGGGTAAATGTTCGGATGATACATTCTTTGATGCTAGTACACAGACCTGTCGGCCACCAAATAAAGTGAAATGCAGTGAAGATCGTTGCCAAGGTCGTACGATACCATTTGTGGTTAGCTCAAAGTCTGGATGTCGTCATTATTTGCGTTGTAAGGATGGTCGAACATTGGATGAGAAATCCTGTGGTAATTTCTATTTTGATGAAGTTACGGGAACTTGTGTTGGTCAGCAGATAAAATATGATGTTTGTTAGATTATGAACATCATCATTATATACATATATAAGTACTATGTACATATAAAAAAAAAAACACTCAAATTTCTCATTTTATATTTTAATTTTTTAATAATAAAATATTTTTATAGACTAAAAAAATTAAAAAAAAAAAAAAAAGAAAATTAATTAAACACTTTTACGCGACGACAACAACAAATGGAAACAATTTCGATTGTTCATGCCACTTGAAGATAATGCCTAATCATTATAAATACATCTAACAATAGAATGTCATAAATCAATTGGTAGCAAATATTTTGTTTATTTAGCAAATCAAAAGCGTCACAGCACAATTGTTAATAGCGTCAATAAGTGATATCCGCTCTGTGCTGCGCTGCTTGTTATTATTATCAGATCAATTAATTAGCTCTATATATGAGGACTTAGCTTACAGATACAGATACAGATACATATTATACATATGCCATAATTTATATTGAGGATCAGCACTTGCACCACTTGAAAATAATTAATCCGATGTTTGCTTTATAAATTTCTTAAAATTTATAAGTTTCAGCTTAAAGCCTTAGCCTTTCTATGTGATTCTCATATCTACAGGAAATCAGCTGTTGCCATGTTTGCTTAATAAATTTTAATATATTTATAGAGCAGCTATTTTTAGTTTTAGCTAAGTTTCTCATGGCCTTTCTATGCGATTCTCATATTTACTTAATATCAAGTGACTCTCAGTCTTTGCTGTTCTTCCTGCTGAACTTCTTTCTATGCGATTCTCATTTAAGTTTTCATACTTTACAACAATCTGGCATCACTTGCGCAAATTTAAGATAAAAATTTGTCAAGCCTTTTAATTAGATTAAAAGCGTATTAACTGCAAAAAGAGTTCACTTACAACATGAATGCTTTCTATCTATATCTATCACACAGCATAAACCTAAAAGTAAAATTTCATTTCAGTTTTTTTTTTTTTTGGTTTTTTTTTCTTTCCTTTTTGGTCAATTTTTAATGCGAGCGATGACCTGAAAGATTAGTTCGGGCTAACAAAACACAAATTTAGGTAACACTTTCACACACAGACCTACACATATATATATGCAAGCACACAATTAAAGAGACACCTGCACACACCTGACAACTTTTCAATTGACAACTTTTCTTCATCTTCTCCCAAAAAAAATGGGAAAAAAAATGAAAAAAAGTTTTTTTTTTACACCTCAAAATTCTAATCCACTTAAATGCTTAACCGAATTATCATGCCATCATGCCAGCCACGCCCACACTGCAAACATTCAAAAAGTGTGCCAGCAGCAACGTCAACGGCAACGACAACGCCAACAACAACAACAACAACAACTTCTCGGCCTTTGTTAAATAAAACTTCAATTAAATCTCGTTTCAAGTTGAGGTTGAGGACGCAGCCTAAGGCAAAAATTGTTTGTAAGCTGCCCAAAAATAGATGGGAAAAAAAAAAATTGAGAATAAGACACAACAACAACAACAGCAACAATAACAACAAAATTAAGCAGAAGAAAAAAAATAAATTTGTAGCGTTGTCTCAGACTTGGACTCGGACTCGGACTCGGAATATTCTGGGCCATTGTCTAAAAATGTAAATTTGGCAACCAACCAAAAAAAAAAAAACTGAGAAAAAAAATTAAATAAACAACAAAAATAAAAAGAGAGAGAGAAAAAAAAAACAAAAGTGAATAATTATGTGGCCCAACAACAAAACATTTACACCTGCAGCAATTGCGCTGAGAAACAAAAGATATAAAAAAAAAAAAAAAATACCAGTTGCCATTTTGCGCAGTTGCTATACCCTGTAATTAAGCCATAAAATTACTCAACAAAATTTTCACAAAAATAATAATAAAAAAAAAAACCAAAAACAAAACTTTGTAGAGTATTTGCAATTCGCATAAATTTTTTTTTTATTAGAGAAAAAAAATTTTTAAAATTTTTTTAATTTTTTTTTGCATTGAAACTTTGCTGCATAACTGTACTTTGATTCGTTTTTTTTTTTTTCATTCATTCATTCTCGACTTTTGTGTCTTGCAATTTTTCGCACTTTCGCGCATCAAAAAATTTTGTAATGCAATTAATGCGTTAGAGGCGTGGCAAAGGCAGCAAAGGGATGGGACGTAAGTTAGCTTGGGGTAATTCCAAGAAAAAATGGGTGCAAGAATTTTTTAATTAAATTTGTGGCTGGACAGCTGAGTGAGAAATGAGCGGCTGCATTAGAGTATCAGAGAGCGAGAGAGAAGTGCGACGTCATGAATGGTAGGGGGCGTGGCAAGTCTCAAGTGGAATGCACACTGAAGCGAAAAATATTTTGCTTTTTTTTTTATTATTTTATTTTCATTTTTTTCTGGTTTTAGCCACGTAATGCAATTTCAAGTTGAATTGAGCAAAACATAAGGAAACGAACGAATGAATTTATCAAAAAGTGGGAAGAGAAAATATACAAAAGAAGAAGAAAATAAGAAAAAAAAAAAACTAAATCAACACGAAACTCAAATCGCATGAAAATATTATTAAGTCAAGCGAGACGACATTTTGAGCCGCAGGGCAAGAAAATTAAACTATAAGAAAGAGACAGGGGACAGGGGACACAGCGACAGCGGTAAATGAAAAATTGAAAGAAAAACTATCAATCAAAAGATACAAAATGTTGATTATCATTATAAGAGAAGCGAGAAGCGTGCAGTTTAATTTATTTAATAATTTCATTTGTGGCTTTTTTTTTTTTTTTTTGTGTGATTGAAAACAAATCGATGAAGCGTTTGATTGTTTGTCTGTGGCAAAGAGAGATGAGGATGAAGATGATTGAGCTGCAGTAGTCAAAGAGAATAGAAAATAGTAAGCCAATGGTTAATTTACTTTTACTTTTGCCTTTAAATAATTTATTTCCATTTTCATTATAGAATTTTTGTATTAAAGTTTCATTGAACTTTTGGCCATAGACATTTTTTTTGCGCAAAAACAAATAAAAAAAACTGCATATATTTTCTCTATAGAATCTTTTAACATTTACTATTTATAAATGTCAAGCATTGTTTATGTTTATAGTTGAATAATTTTTCTAGTGTTTTGTTATTATTTTCTGTTAATTTTTATTGTCTGTTTTTTTTTTTTTTGCTATAGCATTGACCTTTTATTTCGCACAACATGTCGTATGCGTAACATATTTATTTATAGTACATTCAACTTTCGTCTTTGTCTTTGTTGTGCCGTGTGGCACACAACAGAGAGCTTAAAATCAAGTCATTGTTGAAGTAGTAGTAGTAGTAGTAGAAAAACAATAGAAATGTCTCAAGCTTGAAGATAGAGAGACACCTCAAGAAATGACAACAGCAACAACAACAACAACAACAACTTGGGGGAGCCTCAAAACCGAGTGTCGCTATAATTCGTGGTTCTGCAAAAAGGTCAACCAACAGCTTTGACTGAGCCACTTTGCCACTTTGCCACATTTGCCACATGGT